>MEJB01000087.1:1394090-1449803 GCA_001752375.1 Rhazya stricta
TTCTATTTTGAATAATTATTAAAATGGTGAGGGTTTGTTAAAGTTTACTTTCGAAATAGATAGTTGTTTATTTTGGAATGGAATGACGTGGCATTCTCAGCTTAGGACTGTTCCTAATCTGGGGGTGTTACAGTAATCCTCCCATCTCATTAACATTATGAATGAATGTAATTGAACTGTTTTGTTTGCTCGAATATGTTGTGTATGGGATTGTATGATGATGTGCGTATAATGGTGTGGAATGTTAATGTGTTCATGAAATGTTATTATATTTCATATCTTGTACTAATTGTTGAATGTTATGTTATATACGGATGTAAGCATTTCATGTCATGACCATGTAGATAGAATTCTACATCACATTTGGCATGAGCCATTCACACACTTAGAAGGTGAATGGTTTAGGAAATGGGATTTTAAATGAAAATGCGAAGTTTGAAAATGCTAAAGTTTTTGGAGAGGAGTGTAAACCTAGCCATGAAGGATGTGAGTGGGAAATGGGGCGTGGGGGACCGACGCACCCGACCTTACTCTGGAGGAGGGTAGGACATGATTCACCTCAGGAAAGTGAAGAATGTAATTGGGTTCCAAATAAGAATGGCCCACTGCAAGCCTAATGGCTAGGCGTTACACTCTAGTGAGCTCATGAACGAAAGGAAATGGAATGTTTTACTGTACGTGAATTTTAAAGGGAATGTTTTGTAAAGGAATTTTGAAAAGGGAATGTTTGAAAAGGTTTTCATTTAAAAAGGCGAAATCTTAAAGTTTCATGATATGTAGGACATGTTCATGCATCATGCATGAGGTTACTTACTAGGCTTTTTAGCTCATTCCTTTCCCTCATGTTTCATTGCAGATGATATGTAACCGGATGAGGAAAAGAGATCGCTTGTGGGCGAGCTATGATACCTGGAAACTGATTTTCGAGTTTATTTATGAAATAAGATAAATGATGCTGAATGTTTTAAATTCTTAAAGCATATTTGTGATTTTTGTTTTTGAATAGTTTAAAAAGGCTTCCGCTGTATTTCTCTTTTGAATAAATGTTGAGATAGTGAGGATTTGTTAAAATGTATTGTTGACTTCTTTGGATATTGTTGAGTTTTAAATAGATAGTTGTTTATTTTTGAATGGAATGACGTAGCATTCTCAGCTTAGGATGGTTCCTAATCTGGGGATGTTACAATGCCTCCATAAAGAGATTCATTTACAAATTTACCTTTTTGATCTTTATCAAGTTTTAAAGTGGTGTTAAATGGAATACCTATCTCTTTAGCATCTAGCATACCTAATCTTTTAATGAATTCTTAGCATACTTTGATTGATTTATAAATATGCCTTCATTAGTTTTGTTTGATTTGCAGGCCCAAGAAAGAAGTTAAGTTCACCCATCATGCTCATCTCAAATTCATTTTGTATAATTTCAGAAAACTCACTATATAAGCATTCTTTTGTAGCACCAAAGATATTGTCGTCCACTTAGATTTGCACAAGTAAAATATCATTATGGTCATGTGTTTTGATAAATAAGGTTGTTTCTACTTTTCCTCAAGAGAAACCCTTTTCTAATAGAAATCTACTAAGTCTCTTATACCAAGCCCTAGTGGCTTGCTTCAAACCATATAAAGCTTTGTTCAATTTTAACACATGGTGTGGAAATTTCTCATGAATAAAACCGGGAGATTGTTCCACATAAAATTCTTTATTAATAAAGCCATTCAAGAAAGAACTTCTAACATCTATTTGAAACAATTTAAACTTCTTTTAACAAGCAAAAACTATAACATGTTAATAGATTCAAGTCTAGCTAGGGAGCATAAGTCTTATCATAGTCTATTCCTTGTTCTTGTTTAGAAATAACTTGATGAGAATGGTGTCATTAATAGAAATAATGCTATTTATCTTTTTCAAAGACCCTTTCATATCACCATGCCCATCTATCTTAGATCTATAAAAAGAACAAGAGCTTTACCTATGAAAAAACATTTCTTCCCAATCGACAAGGTGCACACATAGCCGAACGCAGCTCTAGCCCTATAGACATTTCAAAAATGCACTTTATATAAACCTAAGGAATGGAACGCGAGATATAGATATGGGAATGAAAAGCAAAGTCCCATACCTCTCATCTCGGATGAACTCTGCTCATCCTTTTACCCATTCCGTTCCTATAATAGTATGATCATGAGGTCTTCAACTAATTTCCACAATTTGTTCCTTTCAAATTGGTTAAATTTCATGCATAGAAACAATCCAAAAGTTATCACATAAGGCATTATCGATAGTGCTAGGTTCAATTTGAGAAAGTAAAACAAAATTGTCTATGAAGAATCTTGTAATTCTAACCCTTGAGATGGATCAACAATAATATAATCCTTAGGGTAATTAGGTACGTACCTCCATTCCTTAGGCAAAAATTTTCTCTTTATTTTCATCCTTCTCACTATCCTTATTGTTATTCTCCATAGTTGGAGTTTGTATTTCGCTCTTGAGGATTTTTGTCCAACCATTGATCTTGATGTCGTTCATAGGTATCCCTAGAAGTTCGTACAACATATTCTTATTGTTTTTCTTCAAGAACAAGTGTTCTTTTGTTATAAATTCTATATGCCTTTTTGTTTGAAGAATAACCAAGAAAAAAAACCTTCATCCGACTTTTTGTCAAATGTACTAAGATTATCTCTATCATTCGACACAAAGCACTTGCAACCCAAAACCTTAAAATAAGATATAGAGGGGATTCTATCAAATATCAATTCATCAAGAGTCTTTCTAAGAATAGGTCTAAGCAAACATGATGCATTACATAGCAATTGGTATTTATAGCTTTGGCCCTAAAGTACTTTGGAAAATTATTTTCACAAAGCATAGATCTATCCATTTCTTGTAATGTATGATTCTGCAGTTCAAGTACTCTATTTTGTTGCGGAGTKTTAGCAGAWGAAAAATTGTGAGTAGTACCATATTGATTGCCATAGATAATATCCCTATTTTGACCCTATTTTTGCTCAATTTTAACTAGTTCCTTATGATTTTATGCTCTTAACCATGGGTTGTGACCTCAGTTCTATTACCTCTAATACTATATTTAGGAATGCAAATATGGCTACTTTGAATCTAAAAAGCTTGATCTTTAAGGAAGTTCTGCAAGATAATAAAAATGCCACAGCAATCATAATTCTAAGAAATGGGTGTAAACTAAAATAAATATTTCTCCTAAATTTAGCTACCTTTCAAGCTCTATATAAGGAACAATACTTCAAGAAGGGAGCATTTAGTTTTGTTTTAGAAATTAGTTGTCCAGAATATAGTTTAGGGTTCTCTTCAACAGAAGAAACCACCTTAGCTAAGCTTCATTTCAATTGTAATTTAGAGTAGAGAAAAGTGACGAAAGTCACCCATCTAATAGGGTAAACTTTCTTCATTTCTATTCAAAAGCTTTCTTACATTTTAATGCAAGTAGTTCTAAGTTTTGGCAAAGTAATAATGGTTCTTTACGAGTTCTAAATCTTTGGTTCTTCTAGGATGCTGTTTTTTATCAGCTCCCTCAAGGGTAGAAATATTAACAAAGCTAATTGCTCAAGATTAGAGGGTTGTTCAAGTTTATATCAAGTGCAAACCTTTGAGATATTAAGGCTATCCGACTGAGTTTTAGGACTCCATAATCTCAACCTAACCACTTTTGGAACTCAATGTTAATAGAGAAAGTAATTAAGTACCATGGACATAAATATATGGTTTGTGTACTAAGTGAAATCTACAAAAGATTTGCTAAGCGTTAAAGGAATAATAATCACTAAGCCTTCAGTGACTTACTGCTACAACATTCTAGTAACTGGCAGAGATAAGAACATTTATCTCATCGGTGAAAGATCCTTCAACATTATGAACTTGTTGGGAAGATTACCATAGAAATGTGGTCTGGACTCCCTATATGTCCTACATTTGCAATTCGATGTAAGACATTGCATGACACTACTTATTAGTGCTCTAGTATCCAAAACTGACTCTAACTTCCAACWGACTTTTTAGAGCTTTCTATCTTATTTTCATTTACATTTACTTCAGTCATTTTACATTTATTTTACTCATTTTCAATCATTTATTTTTTAGTCATCCCCATTTAYTGTCCCCCTATAGTAGTTTTATCATTTTTATATAAAGTTTACACATTTTTTCCTTTCATTTAACTACCCTCATATGATCGATACTCTATTCACTCTTGCTACTATACTTTTGTGTGTGTTAGTTTAAGTGCAAATAGATTAGACCCCAACAAGCTTTTGGCACTGTTGCTAGGGATAGGCACAAATRAAGTCAAATTATGTAAAAATTTCTTACTTTAACATTTGTTAATCTTTTCCAGCTCTCATTTACTAATGGGAATGCTAGTTTATAAGAACTAGAGCAAAAGAAAAAATGCAAATTCCTAAAGCATTTGTCCTTGACAAGGACCTTGAGAAAAGCATCAAAAAAAGGAAAAGGAAATTTAAGGATGGAAGCACAACAAGTGGTGCAGAACAGCGTAATAATAACCACCTCGGGTTAATGCTGTAGCATTGCCAGATGATAGAAACCATGCTATACCAGTTTTTCACTATATAGATCTAGGCATTATGAGACCTAAAATTCAAGCTCGGCTGCTTGAATTTAAATCGGTCATGTTACAAATGCTACARATATTTGGGCAGTTTAATGGAATGGCCACTGAAGATCCTCATTTGCATCTAAGATTGTTTATGGAAGTGAGTGACTCCATCCAAGAAAGCACTAAGAATGAAATTGTTCCTCTTTTATCTGAGAGATAGAGCAACGGAACGGCTAAACTCTTTGCCTGCAAATTTTGACATCTTGGACTGAACTGGCATAATTTTTTTTTTGGATGAAATACTTCCCACTGACAAAGAATGGAAAGTTGAAAAATGAGATCACCTCGTTCCAGCAACATGGTTGAAACCTTGTATGAAGCATGGGAAGATTCAGGGAATTGCTTAGAGAATGCCCACACCATGGCATCCAACACTGGGTTCAAATGAGACCTTTTATAATGGACTCAACACTCAAACAAGAATAGTAGTTGATGCTTTAGCAAATGGAGCATGTTTTCAAAATTATACAATGAGGCATTCAATATATTGGATATAATAAAAAGCAACAACTAACAGTGGACGACAACTAGAATGGCGATAACAAAGAGGGTCTAAGAAGTCCATGATGTTGACGTTATCACTGCACTCTTTGCGAAAATAGCATCTTTGACCACTATGCTGAAAAATATGAAGTTGTCTGCTGCTCAACAAATTCAATAGCAATCCATTGTGAACTACGTGTATTTTGGAGACCCACACACTTTTGATAACTGCCCATCTAATCTAGACGTCGTGCTATATTGGGAATTTTAGCAAAGGGAATAATCCTTTCTCGAATACCTACAATCTTGGATAGAGGCAACATCTAAATTTCTCATGAGTATATAAGGAGGAAATGCTATAGCAATCAATATTAGAGACCATTTCACCGTCCTGGATTTCTGCAACAGAAACAACATCAAAGACTAGTACACCAGCAACAACCAAACTTGATAGATGCATTGTTGAAGGAATCCAAACTTATGCCCTCATCTAGAACTAAGCAGCATTACTGAGGAACTTGGAAAATAAAGTAGGCTAGATTGCTTCAGCGTTGAGTACCAGACAACAAGGCACTTTGCCTAGTGATACAGAAAATCTCAAAAGGGATGAAAAGGAGCATTGTAAGGCCACTGGAGCAAATGCCCAATTATTTCCAATTCATGAAGGATATCTTATCAAAGAAAAGGAGGTTGGAAGAATTAGAAATAGTAGCATTGACTAAGGAATGCACATTAATTTTGCAGAACAAGCTGCCTCTAAAACTAAAGTATTTCAAAAGCTTCACTGTACATGTTCAATTGAGAGCATTATGTGATCTTGGAGCATGTATTAACCTCATGCCCATGTCTATTTTCAAACAACTAGGGATTGGAGAGGTAAGGCCAAAAATAGTCATTGCACAATTAAAGACTGTACCTACGCATACATTGAAGGAAAGATTGATGATGTTTTGGTCCAAGTTGAAAAGTTTATTCTTCCAGTAGATTTCTTAATTTTGGATTATGAAACTGACAAAGACGTGCCCATCATTTTGTGGAGACCTTTCCTTGCTAGAGGGAGGACTCTTATTGATGTCTACAAAAGGGAACTAACAATGAGGGTGGATGATCAATAGTTACCTTCAACATCTTCAATGCACTAAGTTTCCCAGATAAKTAAGAAGAGTATTCCACGTTGAAGGAAGTTGAAGAATGCTATGGCATTGTGTACTCAGRTGATGACGAAGATGATTATGACAAAAATGACTATCCAGATAATGATACAGCAATGACATGGGTAAACTCCCAACAAACTTTTGAAGGAGTTGGCTGAAGATTTGAATCATTAGACTTATCTCTGAGGAGTGCTCAACCACTCAAACKATCAATTGAAGATCGACCAGTAGTGGGAAAAGGAGGCATTACCATCTCATTTGAAGTATGCCTATTTGGGAGAAGAAAAAAGTCGCCAGTCATCATTGTTTAGCATTGGACCAACAAAAGAAGGATACATTGGTAGCTGTTCTAAGGAGTCATAAGAAGGCTTTTGGGTGGACAATAGCGGATATAATGGGAACAAGCCCTATTGTATGCATGCACGAAATCATTTTGGAGGACTACTGTAGCAACTCTGTGGAACTCCAAAAGAGACTTAACCCATTTATGAAAGAACTTGTGAAGAAAGAAATCATCAAATAGTTAGATGTTAGAATAATTTACCCAATATCAAATAACCAATGGGTGAGTCCAGTTCAATGTGTTCCAAAGAAGAGAGGTGTGACAATGGTAAGGAATGAAAAAAAATGAAGACCACATTTAGTTGTCGTTATGGAATGTTTGCATATCGAAGGATGCCTTTAGGGCTCTGTATTGCTCCAGCAGCATTTCAAAGGTGCGTGATAGCAATCTTAATAAATGTGGTAGAAAAGACTTTGGAAGTCTTCATGGACCACTCTATCTTTTTGGTGAAACATTTGATGAATGCTTAGATAATCTGGAGAAAGTATTGATAAGATGCTAGGAAAGTAAATTTGTATTAAACTGGGAAAAATGYCACTTCATGGTTCAAKAGGGCATTGTATTGGGACATCAAATTTCAAAAGAATGAATGGAAGTTGACAAGCCAAAAATTGAAGTCATTCAAAAGTTACCCCCACCATGCAATGTAAAAGAAGTTAGGAGTTTTCTTGGACATGCTGGTTTGGAATGTAACACCTCACGATTAGGAAATTTTATCCTAATCCGAAAATGTCACTATTTACCCACTACATAAAATTTACGAAAATTAGGAAAAATAAAAATCTTGAAACTTTAAATGGAAAAGAGGTTTTACAAAAATATCGGCAGAATTTCCTCTGTAATAATAACATATTCCACCTGTGTACAATAAGAAAATTTCCTCAACAAACATTTCCAATAATTCACCTAATAAATGAAATAACTTCAAATCCCATCAATATCATTTCCCCACAAAATATTCATATATTTGAAATCCAGCAAAAAACTTTAATGATAATAAATCCATAATAAATAAAATACTTATAGATTCAAATATTTAGTGGAACTCTTTGAAATAATAATTCTAGAATAAATAAAAGCTTAAGCATTCAATAAGTTCGTAAATCAATAGAAATAACTCTTGGATATTTAAGCCTGCTCCTAAGCGATCTCCACATACCATCTGCTAATCATCACCTGAAATGTAAGAATGAGGGAAATGGAATGAGCTATATCAATAAGCAAATCCCATGCATGAATGCATGTATCATGCACTATATTTCATGAATTCCATAAATTCACTTCATTGTCAAAACGTTTCTAAAATTTCCATTTCATCAGAACTTTCCAAACATTTTTATTTTTAAAATCGTGAGCTCATTTGGTGTAACGCCTAGCCATTAAGCTCTACAGTGGGTAATTATTGTTTGAAACTCGATCACATTCTACCGATAGAACTGTGAAGCGGTTATCATAAGATAATCTTTTCCTGAACATCACCTCATAAGAGGTGAATAATACATGAATTTCCACTCCACAAAAGGGTTAGGTTGGCTGCACCAGTCCCCCGCACCTCATTTCTCACTGGCACCTTTCATGGTCTAGACTTTTACACCACTTTCAAAGTCCTTAACGTTGTTGGAAATCATTCATGATCAAAATAACATTTTTTTTCCAAACTTCATTCCTTATAGCATTTTTTTTCCAAAATTTCATTCTTTAAAACACTTCCTTTCTTGAATGTATGATTATGTCCATACCAGAGAATGTGCAACTACTTCAAACTACATGCCCATGATCATGGACCACATGAACTCTTAACTTGAAATATCTAAAATGTCAATGAGTAGTAAATTCACATACTGGAAATAATATCACAATGTAACACATAAGAGCAATTAAACCATAATAACAATATACATATATCACAACAAATGAAAATGAGGGAATTTACTTACATGAAGTCCTTAGTGAAATTAAATTTTCCTTCAATTGCTAATTGAGTGCCTTGGACGCCCACAACATTAATGTGCCAGGAAATATCCTAAGTTTATTACAAAAAGAATATGCCTCTTAAATTTGTTTAACCATTTACATTCAGTTAACATGACTATTCACCATTAATACATTTATCATTTATCATACAAGTGTCATTCACTCATATTAACTTCAGACTTCGACTTTTACGTCGAAAATAATAACATTACCAAAAGTATAAATTACTTTATCCTTCCTTAAATCGTCATTAATAATAACGATCACAATATATTTCTAAAAATATGTTCCTCATACTAATTTAAATTCTACCTTAAATCATGTATAGACATATTCTATGTTTTTCCCCAATTATCAATACAGGACACAAACATATAAAATGTTCGATTAACTTAATAAAAGAAGTAATGTTTCACCTTGAATCCAGTTAATTTCTAGGTGTAGAGTATGAGGCAATTTTGTCAAATGCGCTTGAAAAAAGGTACGCTTTGGGCGTGCGAACAAGGGCGAACAATAACTTGGCTACGAACGAGTAGTGATGCGTGTAAAATTATTTCGGTGATCTATCTTTGATTTATCGACGAGTTTCGGTGACAACTCTAGGTGATCTATCTCTGATTTATCAACAATCGTGGCTTGCAAATTCGATGACRATCGGTAGCGCCATGAGAAGGTGGTGGCGGCGGCGCTATGTGTGTGTAAAGATGATCTGAAACCCTAATTTCCATCCCCCTTTTTTTTCCTTTTTCTTCTTTATTTTAAACTATACTTAATTCTAACCAAAACTTCCTTTTTGGATCTTTTTATTACTTAATGAACTAAATTAAACTAAATTAAAAATCTATTAGTTTTCCTTTAGATAGAAACCAAAAATTAAATTACCTTTAGACTCTGGATAGGAATAAAAAGGGTTCTAATGGTCAAGCCTAAATCGATTACCTAATAACCCTAATGAGCTTAAAATAATAAAATTTCGTACATAAATTTACTCACACAATAATGCATAATAAATCAGAGAAATAAATTATTTCATTTCTAATTGGCACATCGAACATTATGGCTCCAAGTTTTTTCGCTGCAAAATAACTAAAACATTAATAATCACGAGAATATTAATGAATTAGAATATAATTTATAAAAATATATATTAAATTTGTAAAAATGAAAAAGTAAATCTCGGGTAGTACATGGAAGATTCATCAAAGACTTCTCAAAGATTTCAAAGCCTTTATGCTTCTTACTACAATATAACATTCCATTGAAATTTGACAATTGCTGTAGCAAAGCCTTTGAACAACTCAAACAAGCACTGGTTTCAGCCCTTGACCACTCAACAATCATTTGACTTGATGTGTGATGCCATTGATTATGCCAGATTGGACATTACCATTTGACTTGATGTGTGATGCTAATGATTATGCAGTCAGTGCAGTATTTAGGCTAAAAAAAAAAAAAGAAGTCGTTTCATCTTATTTACTATGCAAGAAAAACACTTAATGAAGCACAATAGAAATACAACCATTGAGAATGAATTTCTTGTGGTAGTATTTGCTTTTGACAAGTTCGGAGCTCATATGGTAGGAACAAAGGCAACTGTATTCACTGACCACTCAACAATCAAATACTTGATTTCAATGAAGGATGCTAATCCAAGTTGATAAGGGGGTATTATTGCTACAAGAGTTTGATTTGGAGATTAAGGACAAGAAATGAACTGAGAATGAGGTAGCTAATCCACTTGTCCAGACTAGAAAGGAAGAGAAGGATCCCCAAGTGCAGATTGCCGAATCATTCCCTGATGAACAAATTCTGACCATTTCAAATACTACAGCACAATATGCCGACATCGTCAATTATCTAGTAAGCGGGATAAAACCTCCTGGACTAAGCAACAAATAAAGAAATTCATGCATGATGTGAGGTATTACTATTGGAATGAACTATATCTATACAAGATTTTTGCATATCAAATTTTAAGTAGATGTTTTATTGATGAGGAAGTCCAGAGTATGCTACAGCATTATCATACAACACCGTATGGAGAACACTTTGGAGGAACTCAAACTGCTGCTAAGGTACTTCAAACTGGTTATTATGGGCCTTTATTATTTAAAGATGCTTATGAGTTTTTTAAGTCACGTGATAGATGCTAGCGAGTGGGAAATTTTTCCCAAAGAGATGAAATTCCATTGAATCACATTTTAGAAGTCGAGCATTTTGATATTTATGGAATAGACTTCATAGGGCCATTTCCTAGCTCATTTGAAAATACCTATATCCTGGTCACTGTAGATTATGTGCCCAAGTGGATCGATATTGTAGCATTACCTACTAATGATGCTAAAGTAGTGATCAAATTCCTTTAGAAGAACATTTTTACAGAATTTGGTACACCAAGGGCTTTGATCAATGATAAAGGTACACATTTCTGCAATAAGATAATTGGGAAAATTCTTGCAAGATATAGGRTGAGGCAAAAAGTTGCTATCTCATATCATCCCCAAAACAGCAGCGTAATACCTGGGATTATACTTTTATGAATTTTGTTTGATCTTGTGAATTTATGTGCCAACTAGGGTTGGATAATTTTCTATGTGGTTAATGTTTTAATTGTATATTAATAAGTGCAAAATTATCGTGTTTGTCAGATTAGGGCTCTTGGTTGGTTGGAGCCTCGACTTGTTGGGCTTATTTATTTTTATTCGTAAAACTAGATTTTTATTGAAAGAAAAGCCCATAGAATCTAATTTAATGGATTGGATTAGTTATGGAATGGGAAGGCTCAAAGGATTTGGGTTACGGCCCAAGGTCAAAAAAAAAAAAACTCAAAAAAAAAAATCCWTTCTTCTTCCTATTCTGGTAACCCTACACTGCTAATAGCCACCGCTGTCAGCGTTAGTTTTTCGGTCGCCAAACCCAGGTCTGTAGCTCGATTGGATCACTTGCAGCCATAGCCGACTGCTCGCCTCTCTGCATCTCTGCTCCCTGTTGTACGCCACCCTCGTCGTCGCGACCAGCATGCTGCCCTCATGATTCGTTTGCAACGTGACTGGATCGAAATTCTTTCTACTCTGATCACTCGATGAAGCGCACGAACCTCGCTGCTGTCCAGATTTGCTGGTCTATAGTTGCTGTCTGGCCAGATCCATCCCTTCCACGTAGGTGCTCGAAGGACGCCGCTCGCAGCATGCATCACCAGTGCTCGATTTCTAGGAGCCGTGACCAGATCTGCTCGCATCAAATCTATAGTTGCTCGGAGAAACGCTGCAGCGCAACCCGTACAGCCAAGCCTCACTCCTCGACTGCTGTTTGCCGCCGCTTCTGGTTACGCCGCAGCGGGTTGTTGCATGCCAGAGGCACGCGATCCGTGTCTACCGGAATCCATACCTACTCGGGACGATGCGGTCCTCCCAGATCTGTCATTTTCTTTTTCTCTGCTCGACCGGATCTCCTATGTTCACCCGTTGCAACTTTTCAATTGCCATCCAGAGAAGCATGATCAGTCCAGCAGCAGCACAGAGGTTGAATCCTYAGCTTCCTATCGCCGGTTTCTTCATCTCACGGGCCAGATCTTAAGATTTTTGGCAACCAATGGTCGGAACAGATTGCCAAAAAGCTGCTATTCCCATCCTAGTCAGCTGAGTCTAGCCAGTAGCAGGGACCTATGAGGGCAACGGGAGCGCAGCAAGTGCCCAGCACCTAGGCGCCCCGACCCCTAGGCGCCCAGGTGACCAGGGCTATTGCCCGGGCTACCTGAGCGCACGCCCAAGATGCAATACCACTTCCGTGACACTTGGACTTTGTGAACTTAATGGTGAAAACGTCATTATTTGATATTGGAATTTATGACCTGTGTACAATTATGTCCTAAAGTGAATTGGTGGGAGAACATAGATAGGTTTAATACTCGAGGTAAGGAGTTTGAATTGTACCCTTAAAAACCTGATAATTGGTAATGTGGGAACTAGGTATGGATTTATAATTGGAAAATGACATTCTTGGAATAAACACTGAATATCTAAGTTGGGACAGTCGTACTAAATGGATTTTCCTTCCGTAATCAAAATTAGGTCATTTTGAGTGCCTTAACGTTGAGACCGGTTGAAGGATTTCACTTCTCAATTTAAATAAGAACCCTGTAACATAAAGGACTCCGGGTAAATAAATTCTCACATTTCATTAACGCATATGTATTGATGTATCTAAATTTCTTTAGGTAAGATGAATGTGTTGTATATGAGATTCTACGCAAGTAAGTCCCCATACTTGCCTATCTCTTTCGTTGTGTTTTATGTGGTGGTGATATGGGATTGTGTTATGAAATGTGTTGATTGTGTAGAATGTTTTCACGTGTTTTATATCTTGTACTATTATTATGTAGAATGGTATGTTAAATACAGTTGTAAGCATTTCACGTCATGGGCATATAGTTATAGTATTCTACATCATTCCTGGCATGAGCAATTCATACATTTAGAAAGTGAATGGTTTAGGAAATGAATTTTGAAAGGAAATGAATTTTATAGATATAGCATGTTCAAGAAAATGTTAAGATTTTTGGAAAGGAATAAACCTAGCCATGAAATATGTGAGTAGGAAATGAGACGTGGCGGACCGGTGCACCCAACCCAACCCTCTTCGAGGGTAAGGAAATGTAATGTTCACCTTTTAGGAGGTGAAAAGATGAAAGGAAAAGTAAAGGAATGTTAACCGCTTTACGGTTCTATCGGTAGAAATATAATCGGTTTCCAAAGAATAATGGCCCACCACAGAGCTTAATGGCTAGGCGTTACACTCAGTGAGCTAACGAATGTAATGAAATGAAAGGTTTTTACAAAGTTCTGACATTTTGAAAGGAAAGATTTAATGGAAAGGTTATACAAGAAAATGATTTGAAAGTTTTCATTGAGAAAGTGAGATTTTATAATTCATGACATGTAGGGCATGTTCATGCATTCATGCGTGAGATTTGCTTACTGAGTTTATAGCTCATTCCATCTCCGCCATTCTGCATTTCAGGTGATGRGTAGCCAGATAGTGCTTGGAGGTTGCTTGTGGGCAAGCCATGATACCCCAAAGCATTTTTCTTTAAATAAGTTTTGCCGAATAAGATAGATGATTGACTGGAATGATCTTGTGTGTTATTAAAATGTTTCTTTATTTGTTTAGCTAGTTATGCTTTAAATTCTCTTGGTTTCCGCAAATTTCAGTTTTGGTAAATTTTAAGGAAATAAAAGTTTTTTTTAAATACTTTATGTATTTGTATTGGATGGTTGTTGGCTTGGAATGCATGTTATTTTATAGGTGTTGAAATGTTTGAGGACTTTGAATGTATACATTAGGTTGTGGTTGAAATTACAGAGTAAACTCTGCTGAGACTTTTATAAATCTCTTTTCTATTTCAAATTTCAAGATTTTTATTTTTTCAAAATTTCACAAATTAATGTCAGTAAGTAAATGGTGACATTCCGGGGTTAGGATAAAATTTCTTAATCTGGGGGTGTTACAAGCCTGGTGCTGGGCACCTATTGCCTTAGCAGGTCCCTGCTTCTAGCCATTCCATTTCCAGGTTGGSCAACGAGTTTTTGGTGACAAACTCTGGGGAGAAGGAACTGGATAGCGAGAGGTGGCGTGCATAGATCCGGTCGAGCAGAGAAGAAGAAGATGCAGATCTAGTTGGCGAACCGCTTCGTTCAGAGTGGCTATGGCAAACTTCGATCAGATCGCGCGAACGATGGCAATGAYACCTGCGCGTACAGACGAGTAAAGAAGCAGCGATGGCACAGACCACGTGGGAGAAGATCTGGGTAGCAAGGAAGTCCACCGTGGGCGATCAGCGAGCAACGGCAGTCTCGGCCTCTAAGCTGCTGGATCTGATGGCTCGTTGCGGATCTGGGCAGAGCGATGACCGGCAATCTTGGAGATCGACGAGCAGAGAGAGGAGCTCCACTCGGAATCTAGTCTTCAGGCAGCCGATGAGTCAATATTCGATCGAGGACGGCGTGCAGAGAAAGCTGTGGACAATTTTAGCAACTCCGATCRAGTAGTCTTGCAGAAGTTGAATAGCGAGGGCAAGCAACAAGCCACAGCGATGCGCAACGTGCAAGTTTCGGCCTCGACTGGCGACCATGAGAGTTAACAGCAATGAGAACAAAGGATGGCAGTGGCTGAGGGAGGAAAAGACGGTGTGAGCAGTAGGATTTCTGGGAGTAAGGGCAGCGGCAGGTAGGGTTTGGGGAGGAAGAAGAAGACTTAGGCTTTTTTCTCCTTTTCTTTTTTTTTTTCTCTCATTTTTTTTTAAAATAACTTGGGCGGTAACCCAAATCCTTTGGGCCTTCCCATCCATAGTAACCCAGTCCATTAAATTAATTTCAACGGACCTTTCTTTCGATAAAAGTCCAACTTCCGACTGAGAAACAAATAGGCCCAAAAGTCGAGCTTCTAACCAACCAAGGACCCTCATTCGATTAGCACAATAATCACATAATTATTAAGCGTACAATTAAAATATTAACCACATAGCAAATTTCCAATCCTAGTTGGCACACAAATTCACAAGGTCAAACAAAATTCATAAAAGTAAAATTCCGGGTATCACAATAATTGTAGATAATATCCCTATTTGATTCCTATTTTTTGCTCAATTTTAACTAGTTCGTTATGATTTTATGCTCTTAACCATGGTTGTGACCTCAATGCTACTATCTCTTTTGATAATATATTAAGAATGTAAATGTAGCCATTTTGAACCTAAAAATTTTGATCTTTGAGGAAGTTTTGTAAGATAATGAAAATGCTACAACATTCATAATTCTAAGGAATGGGTTTCAAAAGCATCCCCCGACAGAGTAGCACAAATTCCTTGCATTTAATGTAGAATCTGAGTGAGAACGACATAAAAGGAGCTATCTGCCTTAACTTCCGAGCTTTACCTGAAATGGCCAGAAAAAGGAAAAGTATTGAGGACAAGATCACCCAAAATATACACTACGAGATGAATCTTTGCTAAGTCAGCACTGAACTATCAAAGAGAAATGTTATAGCAATTTCCAACTTAGCTACATTTCAAGCTCTATATAAGGACCAAGGCTTCAAGAAGAGAGCCGTTAGTTTATTTGAGAATCATTTCACTAGAATATAGTTTAAGGTTCTCTTCGATAGAAAAAACCACCTTATCTAAGCTTCACTTCAGTTGTAATTTAGAGCTGAGAAAAGGCATGTCTCATAGTGTAAAATTTCTTCATTTCTATTCAAAAGCTTTCTTACATAATGCAAGTAGTTCTAAGTTTTAGTAGTAATGGATGGTCGTTCGTGAGTTCTAAATCTTCCCTCTTCTAGATCCTTTTAACTGCTTGTTAATATGAGTATGAGTATACTTGTTGACATTCTTACACATCCCTGATTATACTCCTATTTGGTTATACTTTCATCTTTATTATCTCTTTTTGCATCAATGTTTTGTTATCATAAAAAATGGGTAGATTGTTAGGGTTGAGTGCCTAATCACAATCAATCAATATTTTGAGAATAACAAAACATTGAATATTACTAATGATTATGTGAGTTTTTTATATAGTTCAAAGCAATATTGATACAGACTTTAACGCAATGCAACTCAAAAAAAGAAGTTAAATATCTCAAGTCTTATGTACATTGAAGTTTTTTGAAGACTTGAAGACTATAGATTAATCATGTGAGGTATTGAGTTAAGTTATATTATTGTGACTAACCCTTTTAGAGTACATTTAAGTTTATAAAGCTCATAAGTTTTTTACAAAACTTCATACAAGTTTCTTTACATCTCAAAAGAAGTTTTGAAAAACTCTAGCCTTATTTACATTGCATAATGACCTTGAACAGTTTGATTTTTACATTATTTGTGGGTAAGGGTGGATGCCACAGATGGCATGTTCTATCCATGCCTTCGTTCATAATTGTCCAGTGGGTTCAGAAATCCTAAGGACGATTTGATGGATGGTACCAAGGACACATGAGTGCATTCGTGCAAAGTGTATTTTGAAACTCTTTATCTAACGACTATTTCATTAAACCTTTATTTTCTTGCTATATAACTTGAATTTTAGACATATAGAAAGCAATTTAAAAGAGCTAAAACACAAGAACAACATCTTTGAGAAATCTATCTTGCAATCATTTTACTTTGAGCTAAATCTTCACATTCTTTCCAAGACACATCATTGAGCTTTATTCAGTTTATTGAAACTCTCTTAAGGGTCTAATTAGAGCTTGAACTTCCATCCATCAAGGGATCTTACATTGAATATCTATTGTAAAACGGATCCTACTTAAGGTGAATTTCTTGTTTATTAATCATCTTTGTGGTTATTGAGAGGTTACTTATGTAAAACCCTAGGAAGGGTGCACCTCTCTTGACTTGGAAAAAAAATTGTCTATGTGATACCAACCTAGCATGTGTAAACTTCGTGTAATTACAAAAATTAGTGGAAGTTTGAAGTCCTAGGAAAATCCTAGGTAGTGGATGTAGACTTTGGAAAGTTGAACCACTATAAATCCTTGTGTTCTATCTTTACTTATCTCTTTGCCTTTAATTGTCTTCTTTCCACTGATATATATAATGATAGTTGTTCTTGAAGTAACATTTGAGCCACTTGAATATTGATTTTCGTTTGTCATAACATATGTCGAAATATATTGATTGTTTCTCTTGCTTAGCTTTAGAAGTAATTCTCTTGTTGTATATGAGATTCTATGCAAGTAAACCCCCATACCGCCTATCTCTTTTGTTGTGTGGTATGTGGTGGCGGTATGGGATTATGTTATGAAATGTGTTGATTGTATGGAATGTTTTCACGTGTTTCATATCTTGTACCATAGTTATGTTGAATGGCATGTTAATTACAGTTGTATACATTTCATGTCATGGGCATATAGTTATAGTATTCTACATCATTCCTAGCATGAGCCATTCATACATTTAGAAAGTGAATGGTGTAGGAAATGAAATTTTGAAAGGGAATGAATTTTATAAATTGTAACATGTTCAGGAAAATATTAAGTTTTTTGGAAAAGGAGTGTAAACCTAGCCATAAAAGATGTGAGTGGGAAATGGGGCATGGGGAACCAGCGCACCCAAACCGACCTCAGGGAGGGCAGGGAAATGTAATGTTCACCTCATTGGAGGTGAAGAGATGAAAAGAACAGTAAAGGAATGTTAACCGCTTTGCGGTTCTACCGATAGAAATGTAATCGGGTTCCAAAGAACAAACGGCCCACTGCAGAGCTTAATGGCTAGGCATTACACTCAGTAAGCTCATGAATGTAATGAAATGAAAGTTTTTTTTTACAAGTTATACATTTTGAAAGGGAGGATTTTATAAAAAGGTTATGAAATGGAAATGTTTAGAAAGTTTTCATTGAAAAGGTGAAGTTTTATAATTCATGACATGTAGGGCATATTTATGCATTCATGCATGAGATTTGCTTACTGGGTTTTTTAGCTCATTCCATTTCTCTCATTTTGCATTTCAGGTGATGTATAGCCAGATGGTATGAGGAGTTCGCTTGTGGGCAAACCAAGATACCTTGAAGTGTATGCTAAATAAATTTTATTGAATAAGATAAATAGTTAATTGTCTAGAATGATTTTTGCATATCATTAGGATATTTCTTATTTGGTTTAGCTGATTATGTTTTAAATTCTTTTAGGTTCTTCAAATTTCAATTTGAATAATTGTTGGGTTGGTAAATGATTTGTTGGAGCACATTACTCTTTACGGTGGATGTTTATTTGGGCTGGAGTGTATGTTGTGAATGGGTGTTTGAAAATGTTGAGAACTTTTTGAATGTATGTAAGGGATAGTTATTGAGATTACAAAGGAAACACTGTTGGATTTTTTATAAATCTGTGACAAGGTTTAAGACTTCTTTTATTTCTTGCARTAGTTGATTATTCTATAAGTAATGTAATATAATACTCTCAGCTTAGGACAGTTCCTAATCTGGGAGTGTTACACCGATGGTCGGCTGTTTGCCTTAGTTTGAGAAGCTCCGTTCCTCTATAACTTCTTTATCTCATGTTTCTATGGCCTATTGGTAATTTTGTTGTTGACGATCAACCTTCATTTTAGAGAAATTGGATGGCCGTGAGCAGTAGTCAATTGGCTAACCGCCAGGACATGGTTCATGTCTTTGTCATGCAATGTCAGTTTAGGGGCCAATGGCTATTTCACTCTCCAATCATTCGAGTTTTGGTCGTTTGTTCCTAAGCTAGTTCTAGTGTCATACCAGCTTCTGCTATCTTGATCCCAATATATATTCATTCTTACTATAAAGAATTTKTAGTAAAAATGAGATATTGATCCTTTACATAGGCTTATACAGTTTTTAGCCTCATATTGAATTTCTTGGATTGTTAAATGGGATTACACTGTAGAATTAGCAAGAAGCCTTATTCATGAGGTTAAAATACCCAACACATGCTTGCATGAAGAATCAAGATTAAATGGTGGGGTAATTTTGACTTTTTAGATGATGAGTTTAGTGTTTTCAAGCATAAAGGAATTAGCAAGATCAATGAAATGGAATTAGCTTCATCATCTTAGAATTTTAGTCTTAAAGACCTAAAGGATTTATTTAAGGAAATATGTGGCCTCTACATCCCCAAAATAAATTAAAAGAACCTCTGTTTGATGCTCTAGCAAATAATAATCTTTTGTCAGATTCTCAAGAAAGTGACAATGACAATGGTGATGCTTTAATGATAGATGTGGCCGACAAATTAAAGGAAACTACTTCATAAAAGTAGATTTTAACGCATCCCTATCTTTTGGGGGTCCTCTTTTAGAAATTTTATCTCCTCATGATATGATTAACCAATGAGAAGAAAAAGGAGATTCGAGATGTTCCCTGGAGCTTCCTATAAATAGAAGTCATTTGAAGACCAAAAGGCATCGGAAGTTTGAGAGTTTATTCTATTGCATTTGAAGTATGTTCTTGAGATTGCTTGTGAGATTTCTCTCTTTGAGTGTTTTGATATTGTGTCTAGCAATGGTGCTTTTCTGCTATAGCTTCAAGTAGCATAAGATCATATAACATATCACCAGTATTACTGAGTTTGCTTGTTTATGATTCTATCTTATGTTAATCTTTTTTATAAGGAAGTTCTGCTATGTGTTGTTTCCTATCCCAAAAGACATTAGGAATTTCAGCACATACTTCCATTTCAAATGTAACTTGAATATCAACTATCTTGTTTTGCATTTCAGGAGCCTTTAATTTCTCATCAATAACTTTAGAATTTGTCTCTTCTTTAATAAATAATAAAAATCTCTCTTTTTTTTCTATATAATCTTGAATAAGATTTATTGTCTTGGGTTTAGGCTTCGAGATGGAAGGAAAATATAGCTCATGTTCAGCTATATTTGCATAAATTCCTGTTTCAAGTAATTTTTGTATGAGGTAAGTCATATTGAGAAAAGGAGTTCCTAGAACAAATTTTTGGAACAAATCTTTTACCATGATGAATGGCATATCAAAGCAAATCATACTATTACAAATGGCACCATTTGACAATTTATACTTACAATTAGGAGTTGTTTTTTAGCAGTAGACAATACCTCAGTAGTTTTAGAATAATACCTTGATGGTACTAATCCTTCTGCAACGCAATTCACCTGAATCAATAAGGGGCTTTTGTTTCTATGATATACTCCTTATTTATAACAAGAGTAATTCTAGTATACTATTTTTGAGGGATCATCCTATCAATAAGGGTTATCCATTTTAAACTATTAACTGCGACAACTTCTTTTGATTTAGAAGTGTAAGTCTCATAAGGTAAAACCTTTTCTGAATTTTCTTCTTCTTCATCAAAAGAGSTATCTTCTCTCTATTCAAAGAGTAATTTTTATTCTAAATRTTGAATTTTATCTTTTAAGAATTTTATGTCAAATTTCAGGTCATTAAGCAAAGTTTCTCGTTTATGAGAGTGTTCTTCTTTAATTCGCTTCATAATTTCCTTGAAGGAATAAGGAGAGTCTAATTTCTCTTGAACTTCCATTGCTAATTTTGCTTGTTTACTCTTCTAAATAGACATTTTTAAATATTTTTCTAATGTCTGCCTTTTCTTTAATGGATTAGAGATGTTATCTATTATGTCTAAACAAGACTTGCTTCATTTGACAAAACATTTATTCTAAAAAAAGGGCTAGAAGAAAATAACCCTCGCACGCTTTTCTCACATTTGTTCCCACAAAATCTAGTCTCACCTTTTTTTTTTTAATAACTCTAAACAATCAAGAAACAACAAAAAATGACAACTTTGCCTCCAAGAAAGCAAAGGACTCAAGAAGAATTCAGTAAAGAAGAACAAGAAAGAAATGAAGAGATTAGGAAATCAAGAAAGAACAAGATCATAAAGAAAGAAAAAACAATGCTCAAGAACAGGAAAAACCTGATCTAGAAACTAGACATTGCTATCAAATGACATGAACCTCACAAACTTATTGTGAAACCCGAAAATCAAAGGATTTGAATCACACAAACTTGTTGCAAAACTCAACAATTGATATTGATACAAKCTCCCATACTGTCAAGTCAGATTTGAAACAAGGAAAATAAGAAGGAAAAAAAAAAAAAAGATAACCAAGTTTGTCTTGCCACCAAAGCCCTGATGCCAACTGATGCGAACACTACCCTAACCCATAGAACGAAACCAACAACAAGCAAAAAAGTAATCCCAAGTCTTCAGGATGCAAGTTTGTAGGATCTTAATCCATTCCCTAGAAAGAAAAGATCAAGAATCACCAGAAAGGGTAGACGCCACACCTAGCAATCAAAAACTAACTCATGAATCCTATATGATAAGTCAAGATAAAAGAACGCCACAAGTCATAGTTTGATAAGTTTAAGGTTGAAAGAGAACACTTTCAAAGTATTATTAATCTTCAAAATCTCATTATTTTTTACAAAGTCTTGAATGAAAGGAATTTATAATAATTAAAACCTAAAAAAGAAAGTAGGAAAGAAACTAACTAATCCTAATAGGACAAAAATTACAAAACTAGCTAATATAATATTAGTTCAGTATGGAAACTAATGAATAATTGTAATACAAGTAGGAAATCTTTAAATCAAGATCTTTTCAAGATATAATCATGCTTCTAGAACATTAACAGTTCAGTAACTTCACGTCAAATTTTGACCTCGATGCCTTCCCAATTTCTCAATTCTCAAGACATGAAAGTTGTAGGTCTTCTTGCTGGCTTTTCGTAGAATCTTGAATTGTCTGAATTGGAGCCTRGTTAGATGATTATGCTCATATTACAACACATTGTCGAAACTATTCAAAATTGCCCAATCAATTGGGCTTTGATTTAATACCTTTATTTAGGATTTTAGATTCATATCAGGTTTTCACCCACATCAGACACCAAAGACTTTGGCCATTCATCCAAAATCTTCCTATTTTTCTCCCCATTTAATAACATCTTGTCATATGACTTCAGTCCATTCACAATATTTGTGAACCTTGTGAACATTCATGTTGGTGATATTCTCATTGGGCTTTATGTTGAGAAATTGAGAGTCCCTCAATAGCATTGCAAGCTTGGATTCTTTTACTTTGTTCTTTCATGAGTAACTTCTAGCATTCTCCATATAGCATGAGCATTCTCACACCCACTTAGCCTATTATACTCAATTAGGATCAAGAGCACAACATAGGATGTTTGTGCTTGGAAGTTGATAGTCATCTTCTTTACATCATAGTCGTTGAACTCGTCTTCAAATTTTGAAATCCTAGCATTGTCAACAAACTTTAATGGCTCATTAGTAACAATATACAATAAATCATAATTCATGGAAGAAATGTAAATACTAAAAATCCATTTTGTTTGCTAATTAAAAGAAGAATAAACCATGGATCTTTTCTTTTAGGATGTTAATCCCTTAAAATAAAAGTTTGTTACTCTGATACCAATAGAAATGTACTAAGARGGGGTGAATTGGGTTTTGAAAACTCTTCTGTAATACATACAAACATTTCATCCTTTGAGTAAAAATGTCAAACACTTGGTAGGTGCTATAAATGTTGTGTTTTGAAGGAATACACGAGCAATCAATAAAAGAAAATAACCACACAATATATACAAGATTTATAGCAGTTATTTCCTTTGAAATCTACATCCACTATCTAGGGCCGTCCTTACGATTTTCAAATCACTATCAACAAGTTTTAAAAACTTTTGCAACTAATCCAAGGGTTTATCCACAAATGGGTTTTACAAACACAATAACCCTTTTATACCTCAAGATTCACCTTTCAACAAAGGTTTTAAGTCCTAGACAACCTTGGGATCTTTTTCTCAAAAGTAGAGATAAAGTTGTTACAATATTTAAATCTAAAAGAATGAGGATAGACCTTGGATTTGATTTCACAAAGGTAAGTTAAAAGATTCCTTGCACTTTTGTATAGAATAGTCAAATATTAGCTTTTTCAAGATGTTCTCAAGTGTTCTTGCTTTTAAATCTCAGAGTTGGTGTATTAAAAGATGCCCAAACTCCTCTTAAATAGACCTTGTGTAACAATAAAACAAAAAATTGTTTCTCATAGAAATTCATCCAGTACGGAAGGCCGAACCAGGATAGAGGTGCGTTCAAAGTATTGTCCAAATCCTTATCGGAGGGAAATCAGACTCAACTACAAGGACCTTAAGACGTCCAAACCTTTCGTCTAAAGTGACCTTTGGACGATTATATAGGAGACCTTTGGGCGGTTAATGTTCCATTAGACATCATTAGATGATTATACAGGAGACTCTGGGACTTAACATTGACTAGCTTCGAACGACCATGGTAAGAATAAGTCCTGAGTCCAAACCAAGTTTGGATGCCATCCTTGAAACCTTTGGACGGTTGAGTTCCAACCGTGTCTTGTCTGAACCTTCATTAGAGGACCTTGGACTTACAACTTTTGCACATAGAATGGCCAAAGTAACAGRGCATGAGTCTGAAGTGTAGAAACACTTTGGGTTCACTTCCATTAATACTACAAAGATCCTATACACTATTGTAAGTTAAACACCTATATTTTCCATAAATAATAGACTTTATAAACCTTTTGAGAACATTTTAAACAAGATTTTGTGCAAGGATTCAAAAGCTTTAAAAATGTAAAATCAAACCTATGTCTAACTACAAAAAGATAAGCCAATAGAATCTATCTATTTAAGAAATATCATATAGATGATCTAGATCCTGTCTTGAATGAGTTGAGTAACTTCAATTGAAGTTCCATAGAGATATTTGATATCCTATATGCTTGTCAAGTTTTCTTATAATGATTCATACACAATGATGAATGTGATGATTTGAGGACAAATCCTTTTTCAAGAGAAGGAGAATGATGACCACAAAGGAGGCCGAAGAAGCTAAAAATTTATTTAAGTCAAAGAAAGGTGGCGATAGACAACTTGTTCATGATCTGTTAAAGCCTTTCTAAAAGCCCAATTACAAGGGCAAGGAGCAAGATATTTAAAGAGGCTTTAAATTGAATTATTCTTGAAGCAATTGTGTGCTTAGAAAGGCCTACGGAAATTCTAAGTCAAGTTGGAGGTCAAACAATCAACTATCTCAAAGTTTTTTATTCTTGGAGTCAAATTCGAAGTCAAATATGACCTCTTGCAAGGGGGCACGATTTCTTGAAAGATTTTGAAGATTCTTCAATGATTTTCATCATAAAGAAGAATTTGGCAAGTTGTTAAAAGTATAAGGATTATCCTTTATCTTTTAGGAAAGTTAGTTACTAGTAACTTGGAAACTATGTTGTAATATGATAATTTAGGATTTCTCGGTGCTCGTAAATGCCACACACACCACGCCTTTAGTGTGTGTGCTGCCCGAACCTTAGCATTCCTAGTTTTTCTTGGTTTTCTTTAATGGCTAGTTAGTTTCTTTCCTACTTTTTCTAGAGTTTGATGATTATAAATACTTTTCATTCTAGACTTTATAAAGATTATGAGATTTAAAATTATTAATGATGTTTTGAGAAATTACTTCTTTCATACTTTGAACTTATCGCGTTTAATACTAGTGGAATTTTACTTTGACTTATCACTAAGATTCTAGGTAATACTTGGATTAATTGTGGCATCTTCCTTGTAGTCTTGGTTCTTGTCTTTCTAGGCGAAGGGTCAAGGCTCTACAAACTTGTTCCTTTCTTGTTGTCGGTGTTTCGCTCTACAGGTTAGGACGGAATTCTCATGACACAATATAAGCATAAGTTATTATCAAAATCCATAGCAAACTATAGAATTACATCATGGGGTTTAAAAAGAAAATAATAAAAGTCCAGTTGGCATTTATTAGCACATATGGACAGTATCGAGGCAATTGTGACAACTAGTAATAGAAACAATAACATCAATTAAGAGTAAAATTGATCTTAAACAAATTGAATCAACAATTTACATAACAAATATATTCTTATAATCCAGACCTTATTCCAAAGTAACTGCAAAACAATCAAACAAGTTGGGACAAAAATGAGCTAAGATAATTGAGTTAGATTTTGGATTAAGCTCTAGTTGTACTCTTACTAGGTCGGTCAAATAGATTAAATTCTATATTTTGGTCCATGCTAGTTGGATAATCAAATTTAGGGGGAACACGTTCTCCCAAAGTCCAGATAATATAGTATTCCAAACAAAAATAATTTAATTTCACAATACCAAACATATACAAAATTTGTAACCTTCAGATTCAAGGGTGTGACTGAATTTATTTTTTAAATAAATTAAATAAGAGATTTGACCATAAATTTTAAAAAAAAAAAAAAAAGCTACTCCACTTACTCTTCAATAGTTCACTCACAAATCTATCTCAAGAACTCACTCACTGAATCTCCTAGTTCATTTCCTAAGATGTGCATTTGCAATGACAGGTGGCGGTCTCTTGGTCTTTGCCGTCAACCCCCTGCCTCTCAACATTTACATTAAGGTGTAAGTAGGGTAGGTATTATTTGATTTAAATTGAAATTTTGAACTGAATTGAACTGAATTTTTCATTTCGCTTTGATTTGATTTGATTGTATAGTYTCATAAAAAATTCGATTCAGTTTTGATTTTCAATTTGCTAAACCAAACAAACCGGAAAAGAAAAGTTTGATTTATTAACTTTCAAAATCCTAAATGAATTCTAACTTTCTTTTCTTCTTCKTTTCTTACTTGAACGCTCTTCTCTCTCTTCTTCTCTATGACCTCTACTCCTCCCTTCCCAACCCCACTCCCGTTTTTCTTCTGTGTGTTGGTAGATTTAATCATCCCTCCTCTTCCTATAGTCGATTTCTATTGATACCATTTTTTGTACCTCCATAAATGCCTCCATTACATTGATATTGAGTCTGATTTGGATGGCGGCAGCATTAACCCACTTCTATAGAAACAAAGCTCTTGCAAAAATCCACTGAAAATGGTAACTCCTCGTTGTCTTCTTTGGCTTTTCKGGATTAACTTCTCTTCTTTCTTCTTAAAAGATGGATATTGGATGATGCTGGTTAGAATGTTTTGTGATTTGAATTTATTTTGGTTATGGGTTTTCACTGGAGAAGAAGGATTTGTTAAAATTTGTTGAACTAGGGTAGAAATTTGTTTTGATTTTTTGAATTCTTTTTACATAATTAAGCAGAAATTTGGTTTAAATAGAAACTGAAACTGAATCGGTGTATATCTCAAAATTTTGGTTTTAATGAACCTACAGTTCAGTTGGATTTTGGTAAAAAAAAAAAAAAAAAAAAAGGGGGGACTAAAAATGAACTATCAAATCGAAAATCGATAACCCACCCTTAGGCATAAGAATGATATATCCTTTTATATTGCTCTTAATCCCACATAAAATTGAATGCTACTATACGATCAATAGGGAATAAATCCGGATTCGTAGGCAGCAACTTAGGTTCCTTAAGGTAAAATAGCCCAGCAAAAACACAACTAAAAATAATGAAAATGACATTATCAAATCATTTTGTCTTACCTTGATAGCATAAAGCACTTAAATTCAACTTAATTTCTCTTTCCTTGTTTTGGTTCATTGGCTCTCCAAAGGCAATAATGTCATTTTCTGTAAACAATAATCAGTAGCTTTAATCATCTCTTAAACAAACTTCAATGTTAATGCTATTTGAGAAAAATATGTAAATGCACAAAAGAGATCAACATATCATTTAAAGGTTCATCAGTCGACTATCAATCACCATACTGCATTGAGATTCAAGTGAAACTATGCATGGAAAATAATAATAATCAATTATCACGGATGAAGTAATCGCTTCCCATTCTGCATATCTATTCATTATCAATGTATTATCAAAAATTCCACATAATGAAATATATCGACTACCAATGGCAGCTTTTATCTTCCAAAATCTCTCAATTAATACGAAGCCTTTTGAATAGAGTCCAAAAGTAAAATCACATGAACCTCCAACTAAAATAGATAATATCATAAGTATATTTAGCTGTCCTAGCAAATTTTCTTTTTTTGTACTTGGAAAGCTTTTTAAGTTATGATGTTTTCTGACCTGAAGAAGTAATTTTTTTTTGATTTTTAAAAGAAAAGTTCTCAGAAATTAATTCTATTGTAAATAAGAATAGAAATCTCCCTTAACTTGGGGGGGGGGGGGGAAAAAAAATGTTGTTCACACTTATCAACAAAACAACAAAACTAATCAGTGAGCTAAACCGTGAAAATTCACACCTTTTAGGCCCATTGCATATCGAACTTATTCGATTTCGCCTCTTCGAGTTGATTCGATCATCGTCATTAGCTTCAACTCAGATTTATAGGACTTCGAATTGAACAAAGATAACAGTCCAAATGATCTCAAAATTTCAGTTGGAATTTATGGAACTTCCATTTCGTTCAAATAGAGCAAAGAGAACAATCCAAACGATATCTACCTCATTTTCCCTCCTTATTTTTTACTTAAATAGCAATCCGATCAAATAGATGTTTTAGAACAATGCCAAAACACCTTATATTGATACTCAAAGAATGGTCTCTGAGAGCTGAACAAGTCTCTTAACGTCCTAGAACAAGAATAGTAACCAGCATCAGGAAATTGTATATTGATACTTAAGAAATCCTGACCCTCACTGCAACACTTGTTTAATGTAGATATTATAACAAATTTCTTACCAARTTACCATTTACTGAACAAAAGTGAAAATTTTACAACCCAGGATTGCATATCAAGGGGTTCGTATCATACACAGATAAAACAATCATTGCAATACAATATCCCAAGGCCTCCACTCTGATAGAGATTAACAGCCATGTTCCAGAATATCGAAAAGCAAGGGTTATGCACCAGGGAGAACTTCGAAATAATTATATCACCAGTTAAGACCCACTATTCTTCCAAAAATGTATATCAAAGACCTTACTTTTTACTCCCTGGGACGGGCAAGCCAGAGAGAACTAAGTGCTCTCAGTCGAGAAAAATAATCATTGATAGCCAGAAGAGCACGAGCTGATTGTCTTGTTGTCAATATCCGATGCATTTGCTGCAATGTCTGCTGCCGCAAATTATCCGCCTGAGAATCAACAGCTTATTCCATCATAACAAGTAAATATATATCACAAAAAAGATAGTATCTCAATAATGTAATTTTTGCCTATCCAAAACTCAATGTAATAGCCATCAGGGAATGATTTTGATAGTGAAGGAAGTCAAATTTTCAGAGTGATATGGCGCGAAATTATAAGGTGACTCTTTAAGTCTTAGTAATTTTTGTCTTACAAGTAGTGGCTCACCCTTGGGTTTAACTGTGATTCTTGTGGACTCTCATGTTCTTTGATTGTCATTTGTCATCATTTCAAACCATAAACGATTCATCCTAGATCTTACAAACCTAGATGTTAGATAAAGCTGAAATACACAATATCTTATCCCACTGCATTACTGTTAACAAGTTTTGTGCTATCAAACCTCCATGCCTTTTCCTCACACAAGTACCTCCCTCTCCCCTAGTCAAATTAAAAATATAATAACAAATAAGGAGCATTCTATTTCAATGACCAGCATCCACCTGTATACCCATGCTAATTCAGGCTCCCTTACCATTATCCCAGCATGAAACCACTGGTTGGTAGCCAGTAAAGTACATTAACAACCATATCAAATGGTGACTGCAATGACAAACATCAAATAATATCAACTAATTGTACAAAATTGATCATCAGTTTTACAGAGGCTGTCAGTATAGATAGTGGACGATGGGAGGTTACACACTCCTACTAAGTCATAAGTAGCAGTATTGGGTCATAAAGCCAGATAACAAGAATTAAATTCAGTGACTAGCACCCAGAAACGTAAATAGCTGAATTGATGACCATGCCATGCAAATCCTAAAGAGAGAATAAGTTTATGTGATTACAAATGGTAACTGGACGAGATGCAATGAAAAATCCAAGGAAGAAACCCCTTTTGATATTGAAAGGGATAGTAAAATAAAATAAAGGATGCAAGAGGATACAACTAGTATAGTTGAGGACTGAAAAATAGACAAGATGTTTAGCAAAATCTCACAACACAAAGTGAACATAGAATTAGAGGCAGCAACTTCATAAAATCCTTAAGAATGTTCTTCATGATGAATATTTATTGAACTGAAAACGGATATTGCCTCATTGGACATAAAACCATCTATGCTTCTAGAACAAGAATTCACTTGTGTTACTTCTTAATCCAAAAAATCTCTTCCATATACAGAAGTTCTTTTCCCCAACTTACACTAAAATACAAAAGTGAACATTAAATTTAGAATCTTCACTGTTCACTTTCCAATCATATTAACTCTAACACATATTTTCTTTATGTTCATTATTTTAACACCTCTATTCCAACTTCTAATCCAAACATCCTCTTAACAAAAAAATACGTTTTAACTTAACAAACAAATTCAAATTTCAAATTCTTTCATTTCCCCGTGCTTTTGCACAATAAAAATCTTACTTCAACTATTTTCTTCACCCCCCCCCCCCCCTCTCTTCAACCTAAAGCTAATCCAAATGGAAACAAAATTGACCATAACTAGGTAAAGCTCCTAAGGCCCCACAACAACCTCACCTCACACCATAACAGCAGTAAGTATTAAAGACTATTCAAAGGCTTAGTGAACTTCAGAAGAATATCAATAGAGATACAAATTGCACAGGGTCGTTTGTAAAGAAGAAGAATTTAATATGCAAGCTGTCATGGTGACATTCTGCTTTTTGTCAGTCGTTTGGCTGGGTTGATACTATTATCTATTGGATGGATCTTATGTATTCTGTATCGTTGTCACAAGGATGCAATCATTGCTACGTTACTACATCAAAGCTCTCAACCCAGATCTTTTACATAATGAGATTGATATTTTTTAATCTCTCAAAGTGGCAAGGAAAATCAGAGTGACTTCCTAGGTTAAGTGACTAAAAAATCTAAAATGGATTTTTTCTATTCTATTTTAGAAATACTGCCAGCATATTATACGGAAAAGGTCAGTGTATCTAAAAGTGATTCGAATTTTGATGGAGGCACCTTTTCATTTCCACTAACACTAATGTCCGAGTTCAAAGTTCGAAACAGAGCATCAATAGCCCAATCAGGCTCCGAAGCTAAATAAAGTAATATGCTCTGTGAGAACATAAGACAAACTTGTAGAGAGAAATCTACAACAGAAAAGCTAGCTCCATAAGCAGTCTGAACAAGTACAATTGAAAAAAGAAGATTAACACAAAGAAAAATGCTGCATAAGAACTTTGATGTCAAGACACATATAATGGTATCAAGACCTAGGTGGAAACAGATAATGTAAAACACAAATTAAACTTCAGTATTTACTCTGAAGACTCACCTGGCGGATAAAGCCCTCTAGAGTTCCTAACTTTCCCATTGCCATTGCCATTTGCCCCATGTAGTTTGCCACGTTTCCTGATGAACCCGAAGGCCCAAGAGAACCAGCAATAGTCTCAGCCAGTGACTGCTGCAGTGCCTCCATGCCCTGTGACAAGGCATCCTCTGCTTGCTGGGATGACTGTTGTAAGTTGTTGATAGCCAATAACTGCTGCTCAGTTAAAGGCTCCAACTGATTTACGAGCAGCTATAAACCAGGACAGTAAAACTGAAAATACTCAGAAACATAGATGAACCGGATAAAGTGAATGAAAATAAAACTCTTTGACACATTCAAACAAAAGAATGTCTAGGCATAATTCAAGATAAGAAAAACAAATCCATGGGTGCATATTCCCAGCTACCAGTGCAAGTACAGAGAACTGCAGTTGTTTCACACTTCCTGCAGTCCACAGAAACAGTACTAAAGCTACAATTGTATGCAACCATAAAAACAGCTCTGATAGTTCCCAAAGGCATGCAATATTACTGTACCAAAGCTGCCCTCTATTTTTCTTCCCCTCCCCCCCCCCCCCCCCCTTTTACCTTAATATCTATATAAAGTTTGGAGACCTAACATTAGTSTGAATAGGTCTCTGTTCACCCAATCCTGTCATCAATATTAAGGAAATTGTGGCCATACTTTGCTCTGAGAGAAACATAAATTTCACAAGAAAGAACTACAAAGAACACAAAGCCTCACTATGGAAACTTAATTACTACAAACTTGTTACAAAACAAATAAAATACAAACAATATGATTACATTAATATTTATATCTCGAACAGACAGATTCACATGCGAACAGAAATTAAAAGGCCTTCACATACACAAACTGATACATATGTATTACTAATCTATAAAAGACGGATTGGTGATAGGAAGTATGAATATCTTTAGGACTTCATAAGGAAGAACACAATGTAACATTATACACTTGAAATAGAAGAACAAGCAAAAATACGGTGCTGAAATACCATCGTAAACCTCAAATAGGAAGAACAAGCAAATGGAACTCTTATGCACATTTGTTGCAAAACTATGAATATTTAGGACTTGTGTCTCATGGCCGTCCACTAGAAATTATGGACTACACATATAGATTGTGTGATCCATAATGTGTGAAAATATGTGTTTCTGTGTTTATGTATGTGGGTGTGTCTCTGTGTGTGTGTAAAAGAAAGAGCGAGAGAGCAGACAAAGAAGTACAAGGGAACAACCCACCAGTCCTCAGCTTAACAATAAACATGTGGTTTTACCTTAAGGAGTTCAGATGAACGAAATCCACCAAGCCACAAGAAGCATCTTTCTGCTGGGGTTTTCCACATGCCTGACAAAATATGAAAGACGTCAGCCTTGGCTGCATCCCCTTTAATCCTGAATATATCATCATAGTGAGCCAAGATGCCATCTACGATGATTCGGAGTTCGCCATCGCCAGCATGGGAATTAACAGCTCCTCTTAGTTCATTGATTCGCCGGATATGCTCTTCCAGCCAACGAGCATATTCCACATCAAAAGCCAAAGCTCCTAGAGAAAAGGGTTTCTCAGAAAATTTTATTCTTTTTAAAATACTAAGCTTGTAAAGTAAACTTCAACTGTAAAAAATGGCCTCATAAATTTTGACTATAGGTATAAATTTCAGATAATGTCTATTACAGTAAATGTACTGTAAATGAGATTTAGTGTGATGCATTACCACTAAAATGCCTAACCCATCAAAACAAGGACAGTTAGCTCTAGGGGCTCAATTCTCAGGTAAGCATTTGCTAAGGCTTCCCACCAATTTCCCCGCGGATAGTTCCTCCCCTCTTCAAACCCCCCCAGCCCCCAAAAAAAAAAAAAAAAAAAAAAGGGAATGAAAAGGAAAAGGAGAGAGATACACACACACAGAGACACAGAGAGCAAGAAGGATAGTGATGTATGGGGATTATTAATACTTCTCTGAAGATTTCAAACTCGCAAAACATGAAATCCTATTAAGATATGCAAAACTTATAATATATTGTATCAATATCCAAGCTGCAAAGAGAACGAAAAAGAGCAAGAGAATTGCCAAGTTTTGCAAAATTCATCTTGGCCAGTTTACGACATACATTTTGCAGGGGAAATGAAAAGGAGAACTTCTTGATTTTTATCTTGTCATTGCGAACAAATTATGACTTCTATTGAACGCAATCCCTCATACAGCAGAAATTGAACTCCTTAGAAAAGGAGGGGGGGGAGAAAGAAAGATAATCGTGTTGACTACAATCTATGCTAGCCAAAGTAATATTATTAGCAAGAGTACAAGTTAAAAGAATTACCATCACTCTTTTTAGTAGTGGAAGACTCAAACCTTGCTAGATGGATAAGTTTTCACTTTAACAACACTTAAAAACAGAACTAGATTACCTAAACATCCGATTGCCTAGACTAAGTCCAGAATAGCAGAGAATAAAAATTCAGAAGATGTCCTACCAGAAAAAGCATTTGAATTTCCTGCCAGAGGAAGATAAACAATCAAATGGCAAGTTGGCAAAAAGCGGAAGGCGTCATTCAGTACCACAAAAAGTAGAGAAATAAGGAGTTCATGAATCTGAAGTTTATTTAAACCAGATTCAAATTAACTCATCAAACCAATTGGTTCATTTGTAAAAACAAGCATGCTAACCAACAGATACACATGTTGGTAAAAAAAACCAGTAAGTAAAAAGGCAATACGAATTTGTAGCAAAGCTTCTGGAGTCGAATTATAGGATGGAAGAATGAGTTCTCAACATGATCATACCACTTCCACTCATCGTTTGCGATTGATCTCCTGAACTTGAAATGAATATGCCCTTCATTCAAAGAAAAGACATTTTATTCATAAAATTAAAACGTATACAGAAATAAGTGAAGACTAAGAAAAAAAGTATGCATGAACAAACCTGCTGTCGAGCTCGTTGCAGCTCTTGCTCAAGTTGCGTTAACTTCATTCTGCTGCTTTCTAACTGCTGGACATAAGCCTAGATAAATCCAACAATAAGATGACAAAGAGTACATGAGTAAAAGAAGCCAAAGTTTAAGTCAACCACTTGAGTCCAACATGCAAAAGCATTTCTTCCTTTTCCTTACCATATTCAAATGATGGGGAATAGAAACAAATTCTATACTCATGGCATAATGCAGATACACATGCACATGCAGACTAAATATTCTCATTCAACATTCAACTTTATACTCTCATTAACGTGCATGTGAAATATCTGTTTAGATAATATAAATGAAAGCCTTGTGTATCTACAGCTACTAATATCAAGTTATGTTGATCCGATCTTCATGTGGATCTTCATTGCAAAAATCAACCATAAGAGTTCAAATACAAATACTTAAAAAAAGAGAAATTTTTCTATGAGAAGTACGTATTGCAGTCTAGCATCACCAAAGACCTGCACACCTAAGTGAAGCGTTCATTAGAATTTCTTCCGTTAGATTCAAATTCAAATCCCCATCAGATAGACATTAGGGTGTAGGATCATGCCTAAGTATGTCTAGGTTTCCAGATTTATCTTAATAACCAGAAAAAGGGACAAGCCATAGCCTAGTTCCAACATGTTCCAGGCTTGTAGTTACTCCTTGTGCATTTAAGTCATGTTCCAGGCTTGTAGTTACTCTTTGTGTATTTACGCCCATGACTTCTATCCAATTATTTAAAATTTCATCCGATCTCCACTGTCAAGCCTTAAAAGATCATCCAATCTCCACCTTACAGATTTATCTTAATAATAAGAAAAAGGGACAAGCCATAGCCTAGTTCCAACAAGATCCAGACTTGTAATTACTCCTTGTCTATTTACACCCATGACTTCTATCCAATTGTTTAAAAGTTCATCCCATCTCCACTGTCACGCCTTAAAAGATCATCCGATCTCCACTATACAGATTTATCTTAATAGTAAGAAAAAGGGACAAGCCATAGCCTAGTTCCAACAAGTTCCAGGCTTGTAATTACTCCTTGTGTATTTACGCCCATGACTTCTATCCAATTATCTAAAAATTCATCTGATCCCCATTGTCACACCTTGAACATTTCCCTAGAAGAGGCCAAAGACAATTACTTCTATACAAGGCTATTCCAAAGTTGAGATCCATTCTTGAGTCCGAGAATATCAAGGCTTCACGATCCTCTCAGTTACTATAATTTGAGGACCGACATGAATTCCAAGATAATTCTAGACGAAAATTATCACTGTACAAGATTCCTCTCAATATTCTGCAAAAGATGTAAAAAGGAGAATATGTATGTCATTTCTTGCATTATGTTTCAAGTGTCCATCTTTGAAGATCAATAGATTGCTGACGTCTCTTTTTCACTGCCTTCAATCTGTTAGGTCTTTCCAACCTTTATGTGGTGGCCTACTCCCCACAGCTATATGAAAAGCGAAGTTCCCTTTAAAATCAAAGGTTTAATGATGGTTCTTAATAGAACCCTAAAGATCTATTGTGGATGAGAATATCATGCAGCTAACAAGAGCTTCGGGAAAGAGCATGCACAGGATAATTGTGAATGAGTTATCTTCACATCCTGCTCATAGAAAAGCTTCAAGAATTAAGTTTATTTTAGGCTAGACTGGCATATGGTCAGTAAGTCTAAAGCTTGATTCTCTTTATTCCCATGATTAATGATATTATTTAACCTATTTATGACAGTAAACATTTAGCTAGGTCTGATCAAGGACTTGGTCAATAATTAGTTTTATTTCATTTTGTGATTGTCTATGTTTACTACGGAGTGATTTAGCCATGTGTTTCTATGAGTTCTGTTCATCCCAGAGAATTAGTATTTAGAAATCTTTAAAGCTGATAAATGTTCCATTGATGAGGATAAGGGAGGAACCTCTTCTGCACCAATTTGTAGCATATGTCATAAAGATCAATATAAAAGCCTAGACACTAAGCATAATGACCATCTTCTGCAGCTGTCATGCATTCTTCAAAACAAGGCAGATATAAGATTACTTTCCAAAATGTGTAAAAGGTAGACTAAAGAAACAGAGAAAATGATGGATCTCAATAATAGTCCTACTATCGTACCAATGTCAGTAAAAAATGATAAAGCCCAAATYAAGTCATTCTTAATCAAGTTCAGTGCTCTGTCATTGAATCAGCAGCAGTAATGATACATCGCCTTTCAGCAGTCTATATATATAAGATTTAGGCCTTGAAAATTGGTAACGATCTAGGGTCTAATATGTGGATAAGCATGAAGAGAAAAATACAGAAGCGTGTACATATGCACACATAAATATTGAACTAAGTCGGGAATAAGAATTGATCTTCAAAAATTCAAATCCCCCAAAATCTGTTTTTTGCAAATAAAATAAATTGAGCATGAATTTCGAACTAGATATTTGCTGAAGAGGGTTCCCACAATGATAAATAGTACAATTTTTAATATAGAAAATATTTGTTATTTGCTTTCATGCTACCACGGAGCAGACTTCCGTAAAATGAGAACAGAGATATCTATCGAATAGGTAGTTCCCCTTAACAGAAGTAGGCAACCCAAGTCGTAAGATGTAAGCAAACTATGATGTTACATCAACATATTGGTGAAGCTACTATATCCTATGAGATTGACAAGCCGATTATATGTAATGATGTTACAAGATATTCACACACTGTGTTTCCTAAGTTGTGGAAAAACAACCACACTGCCATAGTGTAGACCATTTACTGATCATGTTGATATTCAGCATGAAAAGCAAGGTTCGCACGAAGAGTGTACAATATGTTGTATGACACATAAGACTGCTTGAACTGGACATGGAAGAAATAAAAGGAAGGGTCACCTTTTTCCTTAGACGACTCTTTCTTGCAGCTTCACGATTTTGGGCAAGCCTGCGAAGAGTCTGAATAATTCCAATGCAATATAAGAATCTATTTCAGAATTAATGTAACATGAACAGTTAAATAATGGAGAAAACCTTTTGATCCCTAGACTTGTCACTGCCATCAGAAGCCACAACTGCCACGACTTGGTTGTTCTGAAACTGCATCTAGGAACAATGATTCCAGTGTTAATTTACCAAGACCAGAGGAGCAACTTTAACATTCAAGGTTTTGTAGGTGAAAGGGGGCTGGAATGAAGGACAACTCTGTCAAATGAAGTTAAGCAAAAAAGGTAGTAGGATTTTGACAAGTATCAAAACACCACCCTAGAATTTTTGTCGTCTGTGCTGGCATCCGTTGAAGTATCAGTCCTGGGACTGACATCTGCCATCATGGATTCTCCAGGACTTCTGAGGTTAAACAATTAAAACTAAATCAGAAACCAGTTGACTTTCTATACATAGCAGCAAAGTAGGAAAACAATATCATCAAATTGTTGACTCTGCGGAAAAGATGAACATGCATTACATTACACCCAAAAAATTGTTCCACAACAGTGGCTGTAACAGCAACCAAAAGGAGCTAAATAAAATAGCTGGTTTAAATTTATTTWTCCAATATATAGAGATGTATACTTCACTTAGCTGCCCATGTTCTAGCACTCTCTTGGTTCCCTACTAATTCATATGTCAAAAACATGAGACAAGAAAAATAAATAAATAAAACAAGAGGAATGGTTCTCTCAAAAACAACTATGCAGTAAAGTAGTTGGTCGCATTTTCTTACAAAAAAGGGGGAAAAAAATAACTTACATAGATCTTCTTAACTCATACTCCCTCCATCCATTGAAATCTTCGCAGCTGGACTACTTTTTCGGTCAAATTGTCAGTTCCTGGGATCATTTGTTTTGATATTTTATCTTTTCAAGATTAAAAAGCTCCCTATGATATTACTCGTGTTGAACGTTTTATTCTTTAAATCTCTTTTCATAAACTAGTAGCTCATAATCATAATTTCGAGAAGTCTGGTTCACCAGAACAGTCAAACATGTCCATATTAATGGGACAGGAGTAGAACATAGAAGGGATCACTATTGGCTCTTGACATTATTCGAAACACAGTGTTCAACATCTGAATTAACAGTTACGTCATGCAAATTAATCATTTTGTTTCACTCTTCCACTAAAAGGCCCAGAAAACACATAACCTTTCTTCTTCTCTCTTTCAAGGATACTCCAACATAAGGTATCAGCCTCAGATGGTGATCACCAACTTAATCTTTTATTCTAGTGCATTTTTATGCAATTGGCATATTATGAAAAACCTATAACTTGTACATAGTCGGTCAGAATGTTCCCCTCCAGAATTATGTAGTCTAAAAGACACTAAATAAGAATGAAAAGCAAATAAACCTAAAACATCTAGCATTACTGACACATACCCACTTCGGAGAAGCAGAGATGTCTTCCAATCAATCATTAACAGGATAGCATAAAAAACGTCATTTAAATTTTAAGAACTCATTAGCTTCACAAGCAATGTTGTGGCAAAACATTTTTAACTAGTCCCTGGATCCAACATTAACAGTACCCTTCATCTACCCTCTCAGTATATTTGCCTATAATGAAATAATGTACATGAATTTGTTTCCTGCTAACAACTGAGTTTATCTGTTTAAGTATCTTATACATCAAATAAACCAAAAAAAGAGAAAAGCTACTTGGTTGGAGCAATTGCTTGCATACATCTCTGTTTATTAACCTTATTGTTAACAATATATTTCACTCATCCAAAATTGCTTGAGAATAATTCTCATAAGAAAGAAGAAGAACAACAACAACAAGACTATGCTTACTCATTTTACATGTCCAAGTAAACACTACATTGATGCCTTTTTAGAACATTCCCTGCAACAAGTTCTGAAAGTTTGAAGACACAGCACTAATCTGGGTGAAAGACTTAGGTAGCCACTATTTGTAAACCATTGCACTTTTGGCTACTCAAACACTTAATATCTGAAATCCGCCAGTTTCATAAAATCATTCTGAGATGCCCCCTTTCTATTTTTGGTGATTATGACTTTTTTGGTTGCTGAATCACTTTGATGTTTTGGACTTTCAAAGAAAATCTTCCTGCTGATTTCACGTTTAAGCTCTAGGAGAAGATCGAGATTTACGTCACAATGTTCAGGAAAGGAAAATTCACTCACACATTCCATACTCAGACCCCATAATCATGGTACCAGAGCACTGCTCAAAATAATAAGGATTATACCAAGGTCATTCATATCTAACCTTCGGAATATTTTGTGCTTAAGGTGGCAACACTTAATATTACCCAAAAGTGAATGTAATATTGCTGCCAGATGTACAAGAAAGTGGTGTAAGATTTCCAACTCAGGGCAGGGACAATGTAATCAGTTCATCAAGAACTGTCTCACAGGGCAGAGACCTTCTGCTTTTCGATGTTCTCAAGGATTCATCCTGATGATTATAATGACAATCTGAAGGATATTTATCCACTCTGAACACTACCACGAATGATGGTTGGGAAAAATCAGCCCTCTCTTTATGTATTTTTTTTTTTTTTTCCCTTCATTGCTCTTTTCAGAGCTACTCCTCAATAAATCCAGGAAGACCATAAAAGGATATTAAAATTAGCGGATCTAATCTTGTCAGAATTTTCCTGTGATGTAAATTAGTTGTTGAAATTAGCATTTTGCATTGCAAACATCCAGCCATCAAAAAGTCAATGTGCTTGTCACTATATAGTGTAAAACAGCCAGAAGGAAGGCATTGCAGAAGATCTTGTTGAGAGTTTACAGGGTAAAAATTGACATCTTAACAGTTGAGTCACCAAATACATATGATGTCAAAAGTTCAGTGGAAACCCAAGCGTTTTGGTATTAGTTTCCCTTTGTGCTTATGTAATGTAATGACACGTTTAACTCTTCCCATGGGTATTATGCTTATTTCTGTTATAGAAAAATTTCTTGTATCAAAGATAGATTCTGCGTATATTATTCCACAAGACAAATAGTTTCTGTAAAAAAGCTCCTGAATTATGAACATTGATTTAGAATTTTACATTAAACAGGAGAGACTTTGGACCAGCAAACAAGTGAAATGTCTAACATACCAATTCCTCCAACTATATACACAACTAACATGCATAAAAATGGAGTATAAAGAACATTACTTGTACACCAAGAATTAACCATTGCAAGCAGTTCTGTCATGTTTTTACCTTGATTTATTTCCTTTTCTTGTTTACCGAAGGTTAGTGCTAATAATATGTTAAATAAACCAATATTCTCCTTTACTTGTGTCAAAGGCTTCAGTCATTAATCTTTGCGGAAAATTCCTATAACGGAGTCTACACAAGCACCGAAAAGACATGTTACGGAAGAGCAGCTTCGGATCTCCTATTCCTCCCTCTATTGTCTTCTTCTGCCCCAACTCTACAATTTTGCCATGTCAATTGAAGATCGGGTACTTAAACGGCTCCATGTAACATCTTCAGACTTCCTCCTGTGGTTGGGTTGCAACCCACCATTTCCAGAGACGTGCTTCAATTTTTCCTTTGTACTTAATTCACCACTGTTTCTCTTCTTCTCATTTCAAAAGCAAAAACTTTCCTGCTAGAAGCTGCTAAGCTCAGAAGAAGTGAAGCTTTCCAGAGAGGCAATAAATTCTTGAAGGTGATTGCCCTTACTGCTCTGGCAATAATTTCTTCAGTCAAAATTGATTTATGGCTACTGGATTGATTTATAGTCAAAATTGTGAAGTACTAATAAACTATGAGAAATGAACCAAAAATGGACTAACTTCACATCTGAACACTAATTAGGGATTAAACTCATGGAAGTGCTGGTAAAGGCTGAAGGCGTTGAAGGAAAAGGTAGGAGGAGTTGCTGGTGGTGGCAGGTAGAGGGTTTGAAGGAGAAGTGAGGAGAGAGTGGTGATGAAAGATCAAGGGCTTGCGGGGAATGGGGAGGAAGAAACCAATCTTGGGATTCATGACTCGCGTTTCCAGTGTTGACGAAAGTGGGTCCATGGGCTCCACTAAAGGGAGAAATCCAAAATATTAAATGAAGCTATTAAGTTTTCTATCTTCAATTGACATACGTAGCAGAATTTTAGAGTCGGACAGAAGGGGCGACAGAGGGAGGGTAGGAGTTCCGAAGAACAAAAAAGCTATTTACAGCAAAGCTCTTTCCATTTTCATACCTGCTATATAAAGAATTCTAAAAAAAAAGTTTTCCAGATAAAAATTCACATTAACATTTTAGCAACAAGCCGTTTTCCATATTAAGAGTTAACAAAATGAGTGGCTGACGACCTTACATTAAGCATACCAGGGATAACACTTAACCACATGGTAGTTGCAGAAAGCATCAAAACTCTATGTCAAAGCAATGAATACTTTCATTTTGTCTCAAGCAACGTGAATTAAGTGAAATCTTTAATTTTCCCCAATATGCCCCAGCCTCAGACTTTTATTTAAACTATCTCCTTCAYCTGGCAATGTCTTTAATCAAATGAAAGTTATGTTAGCTTTTACTTTTCAATTTTGTAGTCAGGAAACTTCAATCAGGTATCTCCTCATCTGTTAGACAACTTTGCAACCAGTAAATTCAAGCATTAATCAATCACCTCATTCTTTTCTCCAAATCATCGAAGGACTCTCACGTCACAGTCCAACCCACTATATACCCACGCCTCAGAATTTTAGCAAGATCAGCTAATAATGTTTAATATATAACCAATTGCTGTGCTGGAAACCAAGAGTAATGTCAAAAAACTCAATGAGTCATCCTATATTGCATGAACTAGTTTTCCTGACAGTACAGCATTCTACCACCTATGTATCAAATATGACAATAAACATGCTACTTCAGATTCTGATAATGTACATTTAGATGACTTGTACTTGACTCATTAAAAACTTCTTCACTGTACTCAAGATCAAATTTACAAAGTYATATCCACAGCAATCAATTAGAGGAACTGTTACTGATACACCCAACATCCATGCGCAGATAGGGGATTCAAGGCTCAGCAGAGCACACTTATTTGCTATAACCAATATTGACATCCATTAGATCCCCTCCTAAGTCTTTATTATCACAACTTCTGATTAAAATAAATAAAGTACAATATGTAGTTATTTTCCACTATATTATTCCCTTATTCGGAACCTCAATTATCAAGCCAAACATAAATGAATAATCTATTATACAGGTTACTAGGAAACACAGAGCACTCACCAGCACAACAAGAACAGTACGCGGAATGTGCCACATAAATAAAAGAGGGGAGGAAAAGGAACAAGAATATGTAAACATGCAAAATGGAAACAAACAGAGTAGTCTAGATAACAAAAATGTATGGATGGACCCTCCCCACCCTGCGTTCATGCCTAAGAGCTCAATCTTTAACTCTCACCAGCACAGCTCTAAACATGTCAGAAATCAAACTACAATATCCCTTCAGAAAAGAGGAAAATAATGATTTTTTTAGTTGGTGAAACACTATGCATAACCCAAGAATTAAAAACTGACCAAAAAAAAACTTCAAACCAAGAAATTAAGCATATATCGCATAAAAGGAAAACAAAAATGAAAAAAAAAAAATTGCCACTACTGGCAAATCTTTCACTTCCAATATATCAATTAGATAATTTTGGCCATTCAAAATAATTACTTCCTATCTTTTGAATCTTAAATAGGCAGACTATACAAAAACGAAAGATACCATCACTAGGAAAATTATTTGCTCTCCAGAACCCCAAAAAAAAAAAAAAAAAAAAGACTAATACTGAGTTTGCATAAAAGCATATGCAGTGTTAGGAAAAGTTAACTCTATTTAAGCAGTCAGATCTCCTCTAGCCCAACATGATCAATGAACAAAGAACATAGATGGGCAAAGAATATAAAGAGAATAGAAAAACCTTATGCTAAAATCGCATGCTTACACATGAAAAATACCCAATTCAAGTTTTTACCTTCCTAGCATCAGAAACAAAAAGGGAAAAAAGACTCTAGAGTCCTACTATTACAACTGCTACTATACCTCATCTGGGTTCTGAACATACCCAGGAAAATCAAACTTAAAGTTCCCCGCCAACATAAAAGACAGAATTAAACAGAATCATCCTTTCTAATCTTGTATTTAATTTGGGAGACATCACTACATGTACGATTAAAGTTCTCAGAATTAAAACAAGAGAACAGCTACATAATAAGGGTTGAAATAAGTAAAGAAACACTTACAACAGAAAGATACAAAAATCAAAAGCTCAACATTTCTCTCGTTTGGTTTCTTATTTCATCCCTATGCATCCAACCACCGCAAATACATCCGCAGCAAAAAAAATATCAAGACTCAAAGCAGCTGCTGTGTTTCTGCTTCTTCCTCAGCCTTTTTTTTTTTTTTTTTCCCCCTTCTCTTCTATCTTCCCTTTCCAACTGAATTTTTCCTTCCTCAATCTTCAATTCAGCGTTGAAATTCTCCTGAAACTCTTCTGCTCGCCTTCAACAAAGCTTTCCAAGCCAACCCCAGGAGAAATAAATAAATAAATATGTATTATTTTTAAAAAAACAAAGAAAAAGAACAAGGCCAAAAGAAAGAGGTGGTAAGAATTGGGGGAAATGTGACGTTGTCTACTTTGTAAGAAGTGCTCTCTCTTCCCCTCCCTCTCGCGTTTTCTCTTTCTCTCTCACACAATTGCCAGCTTTGACTTGTGGTCTCATCTACTATTGATTACTTCATCCTCTTTTTTGTTTTTTTCCTCGAGGCTTCCTAAACTCACATTTTCTTTTTATTTCTTCGGTGAGTTAGAATATATTTTTTCAACAAATTTATTAAATGTAAAACGATCTTATTAAACATAGCATAAAATTTGATCAAAATATTCTTGTGTAAATGAATTTTTTTATTTATTTTGAATTACTTTCTCCTTCTTTCAAATTCTCTATAAAAACATTATTTTTTTAATTTAAAAGCTGATTTACAGTTTATTTCAAAGTTTCCTTGATTAGAGGTCAATAATTGGTCCGAACTATATATATATGGCTCAGCCTCCTATATTATGAATATSGTCGGTTTAACTTCCTAAATATTTCATTCTCCATGCATTTTATTATCTATCTATTGTTTCTGTTTTATATTCTTTATATGTTCTTTCTTTATTTGATTATTGATTTATTTATTTAAATTACCAATTCATTTTTATTTCTTATCTCTCTAATTCTTTTAGAAAGTATCTCCTCCATGGATCCTGGGTCGGTTTTAATTAAAAAGAGAAGAAATAAAAATGAATTGGTAATTTAAATAAATAAATCAATAATCAAATAAAGAAAGAACATATAAAGAGTATAAAATAAAACAACAGACAAATAATAAAATGCATGGAGAATGGAATATTTAGCAATTAAACCGGCCATATGCATAATATCAGAGGCTGCGCCATCCATATGAACAAAATACTATAAGAGGAATTTTATTGATAATAATGAAAACTTATATGTGATATAGGAAAAAACTGAAATACAATTTCAATCTTGATGACAAACTTAGGAGAATATCTTTAGAAGAAATCCTTCTAAGGTGTTATATGTGTGTGTTTCTTTCTCTTAGAATGGTCTCTTATAGAGACCAAAACTAAAGTGAAAATAATAGTAACACGGAAAATATACAGTAGACCTGATGATGTGATGAGAGCGCTACAGTCATGTACTAGAGTAGACGCGCTACATTGATACAGATTGTGTTTTTTTGTTTTTCTTTTATATCAAGTCATCTTCTAATTCTGTTGATGATGCTGCCTTAGATGCTGAAGGTGTTGGAATGTAGTGTAATAGTAATTGTTGCATTTCCTTAGGTGATTTTGCAACTGCAAATTTGGCCTACCGTTGGGATTTGTCAAAGACAAACTCTTTTTGATCTTGGGTGATAATGTAATACCCGAGATTTACTTTTCATTTTTATGAAATTTATATAATTATATAATTTCTATCATAATCCAACAAATTTGATTATATTTATGATTTTTAGTTATATTAAGTATTTTATAGTTGAAAGACTTAGAGGCCGTAACGTTGGATGTGTCAATTAGAAATAAATTATTGTAACTGGTTATTTATTTATGCATTATTGTGTGAGTATATCTATTTAAATGAAAGATTTTATTAATTTAATTTAATTATAAATATTTAGTTAATTAATTTACGCTTGACTCGTTAGAGTCCGTTCTCTTCTTATCTAAATCTAAAATCGGATTTAAAGTTTGATTTTCGACCAGAAGAAAATTAATAGATTTTAATTTTGTTGGGTTTAGTTGGTTAAGGAATAAAAATGGTCCACGAAGGAATTTTGATTAGAGTTAAGTTAGCTTAAAAAAGAATATATATATATATATATATGACCTAAAGAAGATGACTGTTCATCTTCTTCCTTAAACATAAAACCTAACCCCCTCACAACCACTGCCTCTTCCCTCTGTCCTCATTGACACTGGTCTTCCCTCTCTCTCTCTCTCCCCCCTTCTCCRCCGATGCTGGATGCTGTTCCATCTCCTTTATTCTCGTCCCTATCGCACGACCAGGTGCTCAGGCCACCAAATGCCTAGGCGACTAGGCACCATGTGCCGTCCGCTCGAACCAATTGCACGTGCGCCGTCTGTTTGCATCAAGCCACTATTCGCCTCCTATTTGCAAGCTGAAGYGCATTTTTTTCCAAAAAAGACATCATTACATCTTAGACTCGATGCCACACCTAAGGTTCGGAATTCAATGTGAATCCTTAGTTTCTTCATTTACATTAACCGAATGGCTTAGGTTTTGTATTATGTAATAATAATTARGGAAAAATATAGAATATGTTTAACATAAAATTTAAGTTAATATGATTAAGTAAATGAGGTATATAATTTTTAGAAATATGTTAAAATATAATTTAAGGTGAAATTTAGGGTTTCTATAATAAGTAATATATTATGATTATGATTATTATTATTATTTTGTTATTTTAAGAATGATTAAGAGTCATGAAATTAAATTATAATATTAGTAGTTCGATTTTTATTGACATGAAAATTAAACTCGAAAATTATCGGTTAACGTCACACATACGAAAAATGATAAACGTATTAATAGTGAACACTTATGTTAAAAGAATATTCTTTGCGTAACAATATTAGGATACTTTTGGCACATTGACATTGTAAGCAACCAAGACACCCCGCTAGCCATTTAAAGTAACCAAATTTACGAAGGACTTCAAGTAAGTAAATTTTTTTCTTTTTATATAAGAAAATTCCTTTCTTTTTACGTAAGTAAGCTCCCTCATTTTCATTTATTGTAGTGAATGTGTATTGTTGTTTTGATTGAATCTCTCTATGTGAATTGAATGTGAGTTCATGGTTATAATTGGATTACTTTTATGCGATATGATTTATGGTTTTATTTCAAGTATGTGAATTTTTCTACTTGATGACATGTTGGGAAGTTGAAGTCAGTGTTTATGCGTTCATGTGTATATAGTTCATAGTATTTTGAACAATTTTTGGCATGAGCATAATCATGCATTTAAGAAAACAAATGTTTTTAAAGAATGGAGTTTGGAAAAGCAAATGTTTTGAGGAATGAAGTTTTGGAAAGATATGATTTTTATGTTAAATGGTTTCCAAACGTAAATTTTTTTGAAAAGTGGTATGAAGCCTAGACTATGAAAGGTGCGAGTGGAAAATGGGGGGCGGGGGATCGGCATACCCGACCTAACCCTCTTATRGGGTGGAAATTCATGTGTTATTCACCTTTTATGAGGTGATGTTCAGGAAAAGATTAAGTTATGTTAACCATTTTGCAGTTCTACTGGTAGAATGTGATTAGGTTCCAAATAATAATTGCCCATTGTAAAGCTTAATGGCTAGGCGTTACACCAAGTGCGCTCACGATTTGAAAAGGAAATTTTTAGAAAGTTTTAGTAAAGTGAATTGTTGAACTTCATGACATATAGTGCACGACACATGCATTCATGCATGGGATTTACTTACTGAGCTTAGTAGCTCATTCCATATTCCATTATTTTACATTTCAGGTCATGACTAGCCAGTTGGTGTGTGGAGATCGTTAGGGAGCAGACTTTGATACTCAAGAGTAATTCTGGTAATTAAATTCTCTATTGATTTATGAACTTGTTGAATGTTTAAATTTTATTCGAAAGCTTTCCACTAAAAATTTYAACAGAGTTTCCTCTGTAATATCAACATATCCATCTTGTAATAGATGAGCTACACTTCACTTCCTCTTCCAATTCATCATCTTCTATTACATAGATCATCACATTTATGTCATTACAAAAGATTAAGAAAATCTTTTAGAAGCAGTGAAATATATTAGTGATCCAATTTTGCAAAAATAATATTTAGATAAATTACTACAAACTATAAATGATGACAAACCTTCTTCAAGATCCTCCATTTTGCCTTCTACACCATGTAATGCATACGATCTTGCTAGTATTCTTAAGAAAACTAAATAAAGTGCCCCTTCTACAATATCTAGTCTGAAAAAAGAATACAAAATTATAAAGCAAGAACTAAATTATGTGGTATATTTATTCTTAATATTATTATCAAAATTGCAAAACCTTTACATGATAGGCTTAAGAAAAATCTTGTCCCTTGGACAGAAGATCATACTAATTTAATTAAGAAAATTAAATTACTTGTTGAAATTCCTTTTTACATATTGCTTATCCTATATTACCTAAAATTGTTGAAACTGATGCTTCGAATAACACACAAAAATTATATTCTACTATCAAAAAGTAAAAATTAAAACATCGTTATGTGCATCCAAAAATTTCAAGGAGATTTGTTAAATCAAAAGTTTTTATTACAAATTGATTGTAAATCTGCTAAAGAAATTTTACAAAAAGATGTTAAAAATCTAGCATCAAAACAGATTTTTGTCAAATGGGAAGCTAGATTAAGTGTTTTTTTACTTTGATATTGAGTTTATTAAAGGAGATACAAATTCTATTCCTGATAATCCTACTTTGGAATTTCTACAGTAAAATCATAGTGCCTAGAAAAGTGAGAGAGAGAGATGGCCGAGAGAGTGAATCAAAACCTATTGCGGATCACCCTACATCTTCCTCCAAATCACTAGTCCAAAAGAAATTATGGTATGAGATGACTGTTGAAGATGAAACCAAATCACAATAACAATCACTGCTCCAGGTTGTGGTTCAACAATTCCTTGAACAACAATCATGGAAACACCAGCTAATTCCAAGGAATTCCAGGAATTAATTGCTAAATTCCATGTTAGTTCTGGAACTATATCATCCATGACCACCACAAGAAAAGGAAAAGTTATTGCAACCAACCAACAACAACAAAATCAAATGCATTAGGTGAGAAATTACCTAAAGAATCTTCTTCTTTTATCAAAAAAAAAAAAGAAACTTTTATACAAAATATCATTTCATTAGAACAATAATTTTTTTAACCATCTTCTTTTCAAACCGTCCAAAAACTTTTTGGACCAAAACAATTTTATAAACCGGTCCATCCCCTTCAATAACCCATTTATTATCAAACTATTTTGGAAATATGTCACTCTGTTGAAATCAAACATTTTCTCTTAGATGCAAATCATAGATATCCGACATATTTTATATTAAAAGTTTTGAACATTTTGTGACCTAAAGAATGGATCGAGGTCCAAGGTGAACCTTTTTGTATATTATGTCACCTTTTGAATATTCATGATGAATTCTCTTTCCCAGATACCTACAAGTCTGAACCTTTTTATCAAGAGACTTTTACCTACTGGGATTATGAATAGGATTGGTTAATGCCCTCTATCTTCAAAATTTTAGATCACATACACTTGTTTGATCTTCTTCAATATCAAACAATGTGATGTAGCCCAATTCCCTTGTTGGTTTATTCATTGTGGGATAGTTGGTACTAACCAAGACTAGATAAACCTAAAACCTGAAATTATCAATTCTTTCAACACCTTTAAAACACATTACAAGCCAAAACTAGATGAGAACCATTTTGGACCACTAGCATTATTCCACGCCAAATTCTATCCTTGGGTATTATCATGATATGTTGAATTCGGAAAACACCATCCCTATTATCCGAAGAAGATTTTAGATCAAATGGTGGAATTCTTATAAAATTCGTCCAGCATTACATCCTACATTATTAATTGAATTTTGTCAATATAAATAGAAATCTAAAGCCATCAAGCCCCCAATTATCACCCCAGATCAAATGGAGTTTCTCTCTGAAAAATCCCAATTGGCAGCCAAACTTGCAATTGCAAAATCACCTAAGGAAATGCAACAATTACTATTATAATACATTCCAACATCTTTTTTATCCAAGGTAGCATCATCCACTAGATCGCAAACATCACCAGCAGAATTAGAAGATGACTTGATATAAAAAAAAAACCACTATATATATATATATATATCATTGTAGCGCATCTACTATAGCATTTTTAACTGTAGCACAGACTGTAGTGCTTTCATCACCTCATCAAGTGTATTGTATATTTCTCTTATTACTATATTTTCACTTTAGCTCTGATCTATATAAGAGACCATTCTAAGAGAAAGAAACACACTCATATACCACCTTAGAAGGATTTCTTCTGAAGATATTCTCTGAAAGAAACACACACACACACACATAACATCTTCGAAGGATTTCTTCCGAAAAATTCTCCCTATGTTTGTCATCAAGATTTTGTATCCCAATTTTTTCTATATCACATGAAAGTTTTCATTATTATCAATAAAATGTCTCTTATAGTAGTTTGTTCATATGGATGGCTAAGCCTCCTATATTATGCATATGGCTTGTTTAACTGCCTAAATATTCCATTCTCCATGCATTTTATTATTTGTCAATTGTTTCTTTTTCATATTCTTTATTTGATTATTGATTTATTTGTTTAAATTACCAATTAATTTTTATTTCTTCTCCCTTTAATTCTTTTTGAAAGTATCTCCTCCTTGGATCCTAGGTTGATTTTGGTATCAGAGCCATAGGAATGAGTTATTTCTTCTTGAGGTGATTCATATTTGAGTAAATTCTCTTTGATCTAACTTTATCTTGTGAGTGTTTTGCCACCGCTGAGCATTAGGGTAAGCCTGATATGTTAGGGCAATAAATCCTGCTAGCTCTAGTGGATTTGTAACTAGATCTATTTGAAATTACCCAAAAATAGAAAATTTATATTGGAGCTATCACTTTCGATTGCTACCTAAACTTTACAGTATCTTTAGATGATCCAATTGGATCAAATCTTTAGTATTATAGATTAAAACTCATAATTATAACATGCTAGAAGGATCCATTCCCATAGATTTAACTTCCTCTTATATCTGATAAAACTATTGCAATTGTTTTTGAATCTATTCCTAAAACTGACAACAAACTTTAAAATCCATTTTCTAGACCTTATACATTATCACATTCTAGTGTAAAAACTATTTGAGATAATAAATTAGAATTCACAAAAGCTATTCAATATCAATGAAGTCGTATAGAATCAACACTTCCATCAAAAATATTATTCCTAATTCCTATTTCTGAATCCAATAAAATTAATGTTATAGAAGATGATTATTTATCTGASACAGATAAATCCATAAATMAATTTTAGTCCCCACAAACTCCTACTATCAATCATTTGAATTGGAAAAAATCAATTATTCCATTCTTCGTATCCACTTCTCTTGATATTACTGTGATTAAACTTTTATCTCAATATAGATTTAAAAAACCAATCTCTTTTATTAGTTTTATCTTCAGCATAAAACCATTTTCTTAATAATTCCCCTCTATTGCTGGTATTAATAGTTGTCCCTCCAGTCGGTTGGTTAATCCCAATTCTTCTGGTGTACAGGACGTAATCCTAACGTACTGTGCAAAGACTAAGTTCTGAACTTATACAGTTTTTGATTTAAACAGTGTTTATTTCTTTAAACATTATTTTACTATTTACTATTGAATCGGCGGAGTCCCTGTTAAAGATAGCATTCGTTGGCAAGCTCGTGGAAATCCGATGGTCAGCCCGAGTGAGGTGGTCCCGGTGGGTGCTCCYGGCAAGGCTTCACTAGAACTCTTAAGATCTCTATAAGTAAACAGTTAAAATGATGTCTAAAACTTTAAACTTGTTTAAAGGAAAATCTGTAGATAGTTCTGAACATAGTATTGCCTCTATATCAGATCTAAACCAAGTCTAAACATTGGTTTAACTGCAATCTGTACAAGTCCTATATGAAGAAATCTGTATTTCTTCCTATGAAATATAGTGAGGCAATGGAACCAGCTATCCCAAAAGCTTAAGCTGTTAGGTGAATTGGTTTTTGTAATTCTTACCTACCTTGAGGTCTTGGGTTTGAAACCTCTCTAGCATTGGTCAACCCAGTAAGTCCGTTGGTCAGCCCAAGAAAGGTGGTCCTGCTTGGTATAATGAAATGAACAGGCTACATTTACACTTAGAATTTTTTAGTTGGCTTGATAGATATTTAAAAAACCAAGAACAATGGAAAAAGCATAATGAAGTGAATATGGTACAAAACTGGAATACAACTTCTGGAAAAATAGTTAGTTCAGTAGATCCTCCTTTAACTGAAATAACGTTAAATGTAGATGGAAATACTATAATAGCTAGTCCATTTAAAACAATTCCAAAAACTAAAAAAGAAGATTCTCAACCTACTTTAAGAGATATAGATAAAATTTATCAACAGAATAATTATACTAATCAGAAATTGCATAGTTTGTCAGAATAGGTAACTAAATTAGAAAGTCCTTCTATTAGCAGACCTCCTCAGCAAATTAACCCTGAACAGCTATTATTTAAAGTTGATAGTTCTCAAAAATTTACATTAAATACAGATACAGATTTGTTAAAAGCTATTACAAAGAAAATTGAAAATTTAAATTTAGATAAAGGAAATGATACAAATAACTTGACGGTTAAAGAAGATAGTCAATCAGAAATTGAAAATGAAATAAATGAATTGAGTATTAATAAATTAAAAGGAAGTAATAAAAAATATACAATGGGTAGAACCTATAGTAAAACTAGAAATTATTATCCTAGACCCTCATTCCCTGATACACAATTTGAAGAAAATCGTGGACAGTTTCATTATAATGCTGATATTTTATATGATTGGAACTTAGATGGTTTAACAGAACACCAAATTTATACTTTATTAAATGAAATGGGAATAGCGATAGCAGCCTATAAGTCAACAGGAAGAAGTGATGTAGAAGCCGCTGAAATGATAGTGTCTGGATTTACTGGAAGTCTTAGAGGATGGTGGGATAATGTTTTAACYGAGACAGATAGGTTAAACATTAAAACTGCAACTAAACAAGTAATTTCTAATGCAATAGAAAGTACGTCTCAACTTGGACAGATAATAACTGTAGTTACTATTATACAAGATGCTGCAAATACTTTATTATTTACAATATGTAAACATTTCTTAGGAAACCCGGAGAAGTTTCAACAAAGAAGTTCTGAGATATTGATTAACCTTAGATGCCCTAGGTTACATGACTTTAGATGGTATAAAGATATATTTTTAAACAAATTAATGATTAGACATGATGCTCACTCTATATTTTGGAAAGWAAGATTTTTAGCTGGATTACCAAAATTATTTGCAGAAAAGGTTAGGAATAAAATAAGAGAAGTTAATAACGGAGATATTCCTTATGCTAATACAGAATACTTAGAGTTCTAGTGAAGCCTTACCGGAGCACCCACTGGGACCACCTCACTCGGGCTGACCATCGAATTTTCACCGGCTCGCCAACGGACGTTATTTTCAACAGGATCTCCATTGATTCCGTAAATCAATAGTAAAATAATGTTTAAAGAGATAAATAGTGTTTAAACGAAAATCTGTAGATAGTTCTGAACCTAGTATTGCATCTACATCAGGTTTACATGATAGAATTGAAGTTAACACTGTTGAACTGAACATAGCTAAAATAGAACAAGATTTGCATAACTAGAATATACCTAAAGTTGATGTGTCTACATTTTATCAGAAAGGTTCTTTTGAGATTTTTACAGATTATGCTATTAAAACTTCTAAACATACTCTTTCTATTAGAAATAATTGTGAAACTTTACAATTACTAAGTAAAAACAGTATTGAACATCATATAAAGAAATATAGATTTTACATATTGGACTTGTATAGATTGCTGTGAAACCAATGTTTAGACTTGGTTTAGATATACCTATATTAATTATACTCAGAGATGCTAGAAATGCAAAATTTGAACATTCTCTGTTAGCTGTATTAGAATCGAATATAGCTAATGGTTCTGTTTATATTAATTGTTATCCGAACTTTACTATAGATTTAACTGACGAAAATATATTAAAAACTTTAACTATTAATATTCAGACCAAAAATTTATCTCTAGATAGATCTAAATCCATAGGATTAGTTTACAGAGTCTATTATAAAGTAATGAACACCCTAGCTAAGATTGTTTCAAGAATAGGTGAATCTTTATTATTTAAGTCTAATACAGAACATACTAATACGTATATACTTAGATCTATACCTTAGAATGAGTTATTACAAAATGATTCTAACTGGAATCTTGAACAGATTCAAAATATTAGTAATAGACCTGAAAATAGAATTGAACCAGGATGATTATCTAATATAACAGAATTTAGTGATRGATCTGTATCACTAAACTTTTCTAAAAGAAAACTTAATAGTAGATTTACAGGAGAAACATCTTCTTCTGTAAATGAAGAAGATAAAACAAAATTACATAGTGTAGATTTTGATAGAGTAGTTCCCCAATCGATATATTCTTTCAGATCTCACAGTATGAGAGACTTGAAAGATACTGGAATAGATTATAGTCCGATTGCACGTCAGATGGCCCCTAACTTACCACCTGCATTAAATATGATTATTAGTGAAAATTGACAATTAAATAAAGAGTTATTAAGAAAATGGTTTTATGCTCAAGATAAAAGAGACAAAAGAGATTGGTTTTTTAAATCTTTYCCYCCCGGGAAAGAGAGGATATACGAACAGCTTGGTATTCTGAGATGAATAGGTTGCATATTCATTTAGAATTTTTTAGTTGGCTTGACAGATATTTAAAAAATCAAGAACAATGGAAAAAATATAATAATGAAGTAAATATGGTACAAAATTGGAATACAACATCAGGACAAATAGTTAGTTCTGTAGACCCTCCTTTAGCTGAATTAGCATTAAATGTAGATGGAAATACGATAATTGCTAGTCCTTTTAAGACAATACCTAAAACTAGAAAAGAAGATTCTCCACCTACATTAAAAGATATAGATAAAATATATCAGCAAAATAATTATACGAATCAGAAATTACATAGTCTTACTGAACAGGTAACTAAATTAGAAAGCCCTTCTGCTTTAAGTAAACCTCCTCAAAAGATAAACTCAGATCAGCCATTATTTAAATTAAATAGTTCTCAGAAGTTTACTTTAAGTAAAGATACTGATCTATTAAAAGCTATTACTAAGAAAATAGAAAATTTGAGTATAGATAAAGGAAAAAATATTAATACTTTGCACAGTAAGGAAGAAAGTTTATCTCATAATGAAACAAATGAGATTAATRAATTAAGTATTAATAAATTAAAAGGTAGTAATAAAAAATATACAATGAGAAGAACTTATTCTAAAACAAGAAATTATTATCCTAGACCGTCTTTTCCAGACACACAATTTGAAGAAACTCGTGGACAGTTCCACTATAATGCAGATACTTTGTATGATTGGAATATTGATGGATTAACTGAACATCAGATATATACATTATTAAACGAAATGGGAATAGCAATTTCTGCATACAAATCAATAGGTAGAAGTGATACAGAGGCTGCAGATATGATAATTTCAGGTTTTACTGGAACTCTTAGAGGTTGGTGGGATAATATATTGACTGATGCTGAAAAATTACATATTAAGACTGCTACTAAACAAATAATAACTAATGCTGCTGAAAGTACATCACAACCTGGACAGATAGTAATTGCATTAAGCACAATACCAGATTCTACAAATAATTTATTATTTACTATATGTAAGCATTTCTTAGGAAACCCTGAAAAGTTTCAACAGCGTAGTTCTGAGATATTAATTAACCTTAGATGCCCCAGATTACATGATTTTAGATGGTATAAGACATATTTCTTAATAAATTAATGATTAGACATGACGCTGATTCTATATTCTGAAAAGAGAGATTTTTAACTGGTTTGCCAAAATTATTTGCTAAAAAGGCTAGAAATAAAATTAGAGAAGCAAATAACGGAGACATTCCTTATGCTACTTTAACTTATGGAGATTTGATTAATTACGTGAATAATACAGGATTAAGCTTATGCAATGATATTAAATTAGCTAATAGGGTACAGCATGAGAATGCTGTATTATCTAAAGAATTAGGTGGATTCTGTGATCAATTTGCTACATTTACTGAAAAGATAAGTGCCCCATCCAAGAGAGTTAAGAAAAAGATTAAAAATAAATCTAAACTAGAAAAGGAATATAAAAAGAAATCTAGATATAGTTTACCTTCTAAAAGGACATTTTCTAGATCTAAAAGTAGTTTAACGAAGAAAAGCTCTTCTAAAGATTCTACATAGACTAGCTTTGGAACAGGATCTTTAAGTAATTAAATGTTGGAAATGTGGTAAAACAAGACATATTGCAAAAAACTATAAAGTAAAAGAAAAGGTAAATAGTTTAGAATTAGAAGAAAATGTTAAAAAACAAATATTAGAAATATTAGATCAAGAAGACACTGATATTGACATAATTAGTTCTTCTGAATTTGAAGATGATTATCAAATTAATGAATTAGCTGTTCAGTGCTAGATTCAAATAATAATGATTCACCAATTCTAGAAACTATTTTAGCTGTAGTTGTCCCTCCAGTCTGTGGGTTAGTCCCCATACTTTTGGCGTATAGGACGTAATCCTRACGTACTGTGCATAGACTAAGTTCTGAATTTGCACAGTATTTTTCGATTAAACACTATTTATTCCTTTAAACATTATTTTACTATTACTCTACGGAATCACTGGAGATCTTGATGGAGATAACGTCCGTTGGCGAGCCCGTGGAAATCCGATGGTCAGCCCGAGTGAGGTGGTCCCGRTGGGTGCTCTCGACAAGGCTTCACTAGACCTCTAAGTATTCTGTAAGTTAATAGTTAAAATGATGTCTAAAGCTTTAAATTTGTTTAAAGGAAAAT
>MEJB01000137.1:16354-26633 GCA_001752375.1 Rhazya stricta
ATTTAATTATTTTACTATTCATTATTTTTTTTATTATTTCTATTCACTTCAAAGAAAATTAAATGTTTATTGATGCTTATTATCATGGGAGTTACTTTTAATCCTATATATGTATGATTTATCGAAAATCACATCCATAACCATGTTGAGTCAGTGCAACCATTATTCTTGAGATGTTCAAACATAACAAGCTATATTTAACGCTCGTTTTCCATAGTTGTAACCCCCGCAAAAGTATAAAGAGTCTACGGACAATTTCTTGTATATCCACCCTTTTTAGCATCATCCCATCAATGACCTCAAAGATCTTGTTGCTATCATGGTATTGTCAATGTTCTTCTTCATGCACGGGCCTCATTCTTTAGCGGTGCATGTTGATCCTTTGATTTTCAGACATCAAGTTGATACGCAATGACAAAAACCTTCTTGTTCCTAATTGATTGCATAACTTTGCATAGTTCCTCTTCATGACTTTCTAAATCATGTAAGCCCACCCTGTTAAGGTCCTTATCCTCTAGCTTTGACTGCCTTTTCTTCAACCTTGTAACATCCTTACCTACTAGCTGCGATAGTCTTTTCTTCAATGCCGTGACATTCTCCTTAAGAATTTCTCTAACGGGAGGACATTCGTAAAAAATGTGGCGAGAGAAATTACTAGTGTATTTTACTTGTAAATTATACAAATAAACTAAATTTTATTATTTTGGTAATTATTGTTTCAAACTATGGATATTTTACATTATGAATGGAAATATGTTCAATGTTAATGTCGGGATGCTTTTCTGTAATGTGGTTGAAGATGTTAATGTGTCGACATTCTTTATAACGTGGTAGGAGAAATTATTTGAGCATGTGCTCTACCTAAGTGACAAGAAATAAAAAACTTGTCAATCTGATTATGGATATGCATGCTTGTCATGATAATTTTATAACGAACACATTTTACACATGCATGGTCTGAAATACACTTTCATATTAACTTTGAAAAAAGAAAATGTGACTCTTATCGAAACCTAGTCATCAACTAAACTCATATTAAATAGTGATCGTTCAAATTGCATATGTGATGTCCCAATTTTTTAATCTGTTTAGTTTCTATTCACTTTTAGAAAGATTAAATGTTTGTTGATACTTATAAACATTCAAGTTAATTTTTACACGTATGATTTTCCCAAGCCAACTTGTATAGCCACTCTGAGTCACTTCAACTACCATTCTTGGGAAGTTCAAACATAAGAGGCATATTTGATGCTCATATTCTATAGTTGTAACACCACAAAAGTATAAAGACTATGGACAATTTCTTGTTTATCCAATCCCTTTTTAGCATCATCCCATCAAGGACCTCAAAGATCTTGTTGGTATCACGGTAAATGTCAATGTTTTTCCTTTTTTGTAGGGCCTCATTTCCGGCAGTGCATGTTGATCCCTTGAATTTTAGTCCTTAAGTTGCTCTGGATTGACACTTTCCTTCTTCTTCCTAGTAGATTGAATAGCTTCACACAGTTTCTCTTCAAGACTTTGCAATTCATTTAAACCCAGCCCGTTAATGCACTTACCAAGTTGCTTTGGTTTTCTTTTCTTAAACCTTATCACTTTTTCCTTAGGAGATTCTCTGATGTGAAAAAGTGAAGACGCTCTTAAAACTGTGTCAAAAGAAATTCTGTCGTAGTGTATTTTACTTGTAAATTTTACACATCAACTACAATATTTATAATTTCGTTAAATATTGTTTAAAATAATGATTAATTTAAATCAAGAATTGAAATATGTTCTATGTTTGCATCTTGACAATCTTCTGTAATGTGGTCGAATATGGTATTTTGTTGGCATTCTTTAAAACGAGGTGGGAAAAATTATTTCACCATGTCTTTTATGAATGTGGAAGGAAATATAAAGTTTATCAATCTAATTATATGAGCACATATTTTCCATTCTAATTTAATAATCAATGCATTTTACACATTTCTGCTCTAAAACACACTTTTATACCTATTTTGAAAATAGAAAATGTGATTCTTGCGGATATTTAGTCAGGAATTAGTGACCGTTTGAATTGCATATGTGAAGTTCGATTTTATTACTAATGTTAAGTTTATTTCACGCTTAGGGAAATTAACATGAGAGAAATTTTTAATTTTACACCTCTATGACTTCTTGAATCCCACTTGTATAACCAGTCTTAGTTAGTAAAGCTGTCATTCTAGGGAGGTTTAAACCAGAAGAAGCTATCTTTATCTCTCGTATTYGCYAGTTGTAAATCCACAAAAGCTTGAAGAATCCAAGGACAATTTCTTGTATATGTAATCCCATTTCAGCATCATCCCGTCAAGGATCTCAAAAGATYTTGTTGGCACCTCTGTTCTAAACGCACTTTCATACTTAGTTTGAAAATAAAAAATGTGAATCTTCTAGATAATTAGTCATCAACTGAAATCATATTAATTAGTGACCATTCAAATTGTATATGTGATGTCTCAATTTGTTAATCTTTTCAATTTCTGTTCATTTTTAGGAAATTAAATCTTTGTTGATGCTTATAAACATGCATTTTAATTTTATWCATGTAATTTCTTTTTGAAGCCCACTKKTATAGTCGCTATTAGTCATTTCAACTGTTATTCTTGGAGGTTCAAACATAAGAAAGTATATTTGATGCTCATGTTCTATAGTTGCAATACAACAAAAGTGCAAAGACTCTATGGACAATTTCTTGTATATCCAATCCCCTTTAAGCATCATCCCATCGAGGACCTCTTGTATCTATCACGGTATCGTCAATGTTATTATTCATGCACAAGGCCTCATTCTGCAATGGTTCATGTTGAACCTCGAATTTGAATTCTTCAGTTGTTTCGGAATGACAATTTCCTTCTTGTTCCTAATATATTGCATGCGTTCGCACAGTTCCTCTTGAAGACTTTGCAATTCATGAAAGCCCACCTGTTAATGCACTTATCAAGTAGCTGAGGTTGTCTTTTCTTGAACCTTATCACTTTATCCTTAAGAAGTTTTCTAACATGAAGATTATGAAGATGTTCTTAAAAAATCTGGCAAAAAGAAAAAATTTTTTTTGAATTTGGGTGGGGGGTTTAAATTTTTTTTGCCTTTGGGGGGGGGGTAAAAATTTTTTAAAACAAATAACCCTACCCAAATAAATTAAATAATTTTTTGGGGTTTTCCATATGTTAATTGTTTTTAAAACATTTGGGAATTATTTTTACATAAAAAAGAAATTTAAAAAATATTGTTCCCCCCCCCTTTATGTTGTTCAACATCCCCCTGGGGGGAAAAATACCCCCCCCCCCCGCCATAAATGTTTGGGGAAAAAAAAATCCCGGGGAAAATTTTTAGGGGGGTTATTTTTTTTTTTTGGGGCAAAAAAAAATTTCCTTTTTAAAATGAAAAAATATTCGAATTGGTTTTTAAAAACAAGAACGTGGAAATAGGGAAAAAAAATAATAAAAATTTTTTTGGTCAAATTCCCCTTAATAAATTGAAAGATTTTTTAATGTTTTTTTCCATTTCCCTAATTTTAATAATCCCCAACCAAATTTTAAACCCCACACCCCCTAATTTTCCTTTTTAGAAAACCACCCCCTTTTTTAATACGCTTCCGCAAATTATCCCTCTTTTTTCAAGACCCCCTTTTTTTGGCCATCCCCAAAATGGGGGTTTAAAAAAGCCCCCCCCACCCCCATTTACAAAAAACCAACTTGCCCCAGTAGCCTTGGGGCTTTTGGTTTTTTTTTTTGTTAACCTTCATTTTCACTCCTTTAGGAAAATTTTTCCCACTACGTGGAAGAAATTGTCTTGAAAAAAAAAGAATGTTTCCCCCCTTTTTAAAAAAAAAATGTGGTCCAAAAAAGGAAAAATGGGGGGGGTTTGAAATGGGTGGGGTTTTTTTAAAATTTGTTAAACCCTTGGGTTTTAAAAATTTAAACAAGTCCCCAAATCTAAAAACAAATAATTTTTAATTTTTGGGTTTTTTAAAATATTGGGTTTTCAAAAAATGCCCCAGAAGGGAAATTTAAAAAAATTATTTTTATCCCTCCATTTGGGTTGTTCCTTTAGTTTTTTTTTGTAATCTCCGGCCAAAAATAGTTTGGAAGGGGAAAGTCCCCCCCCCAGAAACAATTTTATCTGAATGGTACCCAATGCCCCCCCCCGTTTTTTTTTTTTTTCAGCCATCCCATCCCCTTTATTCAAGGGGAAAAAACCTTTTAAAAATAATCCCATGGTTTTTTTTTTGGGGGGGGTACAACAAATGGGGTTGTAAAAACCAGATTCTCCTTTTAATGTGGGCAACAGGGGGCCCAAGGGGGGGGGGAAGGGTTGGTTGGGGGGGGGGAAAAAGGGTCTTCCTCCAATTCCCCTAGAAAGTATCCTTCTCAAAAACCCAACCAAAAAACAAAACCCCCGGGGGAAAGGGGGATGGGGAAAAAGGAAAATAAGAAAAGGAAAGGGAGGGGAAATCTTAAGAGGAATGGAGAAACCCCCCTGCTTTGGCCCCCATAAAGAAAAATGTAAAACCAAATTTTTTTGTGGGGGGGGGGTTTACCCAAACCCCTAAAAAATGAATTAGTTTAAAAGGTCTCCTTGGGATAAAATTTTGAAAGGAAAAAATGCCGGGAAAAACCCCGGGGGGAAAAAAAATTTTTTATAATTACAAAGAAAAAGTTTGGTGTTTTCCTGGGAAAAAAAAACCCCCTTCGCCCCCCTTCCCCAAATACCCCAGATTTTTTGGCCCCGCGGGGGAGTTTTTTTTTTTAAAACCAACCTAAGAACAAGACCAAGAAAAAAAGAATAAATAATTTTTTTATCCCTCCATGCCATTTTTTTTTTGGGAAACAAAAATTTAAACCAAATTAAATTAATTTGTTAAAAGTTTTGAAAAAAATTTCTGTTAAAAATTTCAAGGTTAAAAATTACCCCCCCCCATCCCAAAAAACCAATTTTTCTTTTTTTTTGGAAAACACATTTTTTTAGGAAAAAATCATCCCCTCAAAAACCATCCCCTTCCCCCCCAACATAGTGGATTCCCCCAAGGTTTGGGAAAAAAAGGGTGAAAAAAAAAAAAGGTTCCAACAAACAAACCAACAGCCTTATGGGGGGAGCCAAGTGTGGGGGTTTTTAAGGGTGGGGGCCTTACAAATGGATTGGCAAAAAGTTCCACCTTTTTAATAAGGGGAAACCCCCTATCGGAATAAAGGGTTTATAAAAGGTGGGGTTTTCTAAAATTAAGGTTTTGGCCAGAATAAAAAAATGGGGTTGGTTTTTTTGAAAATATTAAAAACTTAAGAAATGGGGGAAAAAACCATAAAAACATCTTAATTATTTAGAAATTGAAAACCCAAAATTTTTTTTTTTAAAAAATAAATAATTTTCTTAAAATCCAAAACCGTCTGGTTAAACCAATTTTGTTTTCCGAATTAAAAAATTTGTGCCCCCCAAAATTTTTTTTTAAAAGAAATGCCCAACAAAAAAAAAAAAATACCCCAATTAATCCCGAATCCACATTTTAAAAATTAAAATCCCGGTCCCCACGATGGGTTTGGAAAAAACCCAGGAAAAGAAACATAATTTAAATTTCCCTTGAAAAATTGTTAAAAAATCTAAAAATTTCATTTGGGGTTCCCCCAAATAAAACAAATAATAGAACAAAATTAAATTAAAAATGGTTAAGGTTTTTTGATTTTTGGTTAATTTTTAAAAAACCCAAGCCAAAAATACCCCAACAAAAAAATAAAAAAAAAAACATTTTTTTTTCTTTCCTTTCTTTTTCTGTTCCTTTTCTTTTGCCCCAGAATTTTTTTTTAAGAAAACCATCCTCCGCCCAATATCCTTCTTTCCCCCTGGGGGGGGTTTTTTTTAAAAGAAAAAAAATCCTAAAGGAGGAAAAAAATTGCGATAATATGGGGGGGTTTTTCACCCCAAAGAAAAAAAAGGGGGGGGAACAAACCCCTTCAAACTTTTGCCTTGAGATGTAGGTTTGGGGGGCCCCAATTTTAAACAGTTTGGGGCCCTCCCCCCCCCCCTCCAAAAAATGAATTGCTCAAAAGCCTTTTTTCAAAGGAGGAAAAAAAACCCCCCCTGTTCCGGAAATGACGCAAAAAAATGGCCCCCCAAAATGATTATTAAAGGAAAAAAACAAGAAAAGGGGGAAAAAAATTCACCCCCCCCAATTCCGAAAACAAAATTTTAAAAAAAAAGAAATTTTCCCCAAATCCCGAAGGGTTTTTCCCAGACAAATGAAAAGCCATTTTTGGGGCAAGAAAAATGAAAAGGGCCTTTTGGTTTTTTATGCCCCCCCCCCCAGGAAATTAGATTAAACCATTTGAAAAACGAAATCCCCCAAAACCCGTTTTGAAATAGATTTAAAGAAGGGGGGTCTCCGAATGGAAATTTAATGGGTTTTTTAAAAAAGGGATGGGAATTAAATAAAAAACCAAGAAAATTGGTCCCCCCATAGAGGTTCTTTGCCCCCAGAACTTTTTTTGTTGTAAAAAAATTGGCCCCAAAAAAAACCTATAAGGAACCAATGAAAAAGCCCCAATCCCAAAAATAATAAAAAACGTTGCCCCCTATTTGGGTTGAAGCCTCCCAGGAAAATAACCAATTGAAAAAATTTGGACCCTTTTAATTAACGACTTTAAATAATAAAACACAGGCTTGGCCCCTTTTTGAAAAAAAAAGAATTAATGGTTAAAATAAAAATTAAAAAAAATGGCCCTGGGGTTTTTATAGCCCCAATCAAAAGAAAAAGATTTTAATTTCCCTAAAAAAATTTGACAAAAAAAAATTTTGGAAAAAAATTTAAACAAATTTGGGGAAAGAACCAATTCCCCCAACCATTAAAATAAAAAAAATTTTGGGTGGGTAAAATTGGTTTACCTAATAATTAAATGAATTTTTTCTTCCCAGTTTTTTTTTGAAAATTAAATCCCCTAATTTTAATCCATCAGAAAAAAAAATCAATTTATTTTTCCCCCCCAAAACTAAAAAGTAATTGAAAAAAAAGTTGGCGTTTTTTAAAAAAACCAGAGGGGGGTTTGGGGCCCCAAAACCCCAAGAAAAAAAATTTTTTCTTTTTTTTGAAAAAGATCCCCCTTGAGGGGAAAAATGAATTTCCCCTGAAAAAATTGGGGAATTTAAAACATATTACATAAAATTGTCCCCTTTTGAAATTTTTTTTTTTCCCAAAGCTTTTTTTGTGAAATTTTTTTTTTTTACAACCTTAAAAAAGCCAAAATACCGAGAAGAAAAAAGAATTGCCCCTTTTTTCTTTTCGGTTTTTTTGAACCCCTCCCCAAGAATTGACCCCCAAGGCCTTTTTTAACCCTAACCCCCCTTAAATAGAAACCTGGGGTGTTTTCTTAAAAAAAACCAAGGGTTTTGGGGGGAAAAAAAAATTTCCAGAAAAGTCCCCCCAAATAGAGTGGGGGTGTAAATTTAAAATTCCTCTTCCCCCCAAATGTTTTTTTTTAATTTTTCCCCCCCCTAAAAAAGCGGGTTGGAAAAATTAAAAACCTTAAAAACATTAGTTATAAAAATTTCCCCCGGAAACCCTCCACAAATATGCCAAAAATTCCCCCAACGGTCCAAAAACTTAAAATTTCCGGACAAAAATTAACCCCCCCCCCCCCAAAAAGGAAATCACATTCTTAATTTTTTTCCAAAAATAAGGTAATAAAAGTGTGGGGGTTTTTTTTTGAAGGTTTTAGAAAAATGGTGGGGGTTTTTAAAAAATACTGCCCATTTTTTGGGGGGGGAAAATTAAATTAACAAATTAGAAAAAAAATGGGGAAAAGTATGGGTCCCCTCATATAATTTTTAAAGGAAAATTTTGATAAACCCTTTTAAATAAATTTTCTTTCCCCAATTCCCATAAAAAAAAAAGAAAACCCATGGTGGGGAAAAAACAAATAATTTTTTTCCCCCCCAACCCCTCCGTTTTTTTTAAGAATGCCCCCCCCCCCCAACCCAAAAAAATACCCATAATTTCACCCAAAAAATTAAACAAAAGAAGAATTTTTTTGGTTCCCCCCCAAGAAATTGGCCCCCAAAACAAGGAAAACCCAAAATTTTTCCCCAAAATTCCCTTGGGGGACTTTTTAAAATTAAAACCAAAATTAATTTTTAAAACATTATTTAAAACGAAATTAATTAATATTTGTTTAAAAAAAAAAAAGGGTGTGAAATAATGGGTGGGGGTAAAAAATTTTTACAAGGGTAAAAATTAACACCTTTACCGACCAAAAGAAAAAAATTTTTTACCCCCCCTTTTGGGAAACAACTAAAAAAGGGTTTTTTTTTTTCAAAAGAAGCTTTTCCTTTTTTCATTTTTTATTCCACATTCAAAATAGAATCTCCCCCCAAGGGGGGAAAAAAGTAGGGGGGGGGAAAAAATTAAAAGGTTTTTTTAAGTGAAAAGAAAAAACAAAAGCAACCCTTTGGGGGGTTTAAAGTGGGGCAAAATTTAAAAAAACGGGGCCCCCCCCCCCCCCCCCCGTGGGTTTTTTTTTAAAATAAAATTGCCAAAAGTCCTTGAAAGAGAAACCCCTGGGGGGTTGGGGTGGGGGGTGGGAAAAAGCCTTAATTTTTTCAAAAAAGTCTACCCCCACAAAAAGGAAAAAAAGAAAAAGGAAAAAAAGTGGGGTTTTCCCCCCATCCAAACCCCCAAAAAACCTTTTAAAGGAACCCTAAAAATTGCAAGGGGGAAAATCAACCCCCATGGCAATTTGGGCCCGGAAAATGAGGCCCCTTACCCAAAAAAAAAAGGAAAAAAACATTTTTGACCCCCAAATTAAAACGTTTGGGAAAAAAAAAATTACAAAAAAGAAAATCCCCTTATTGAAGTCCCCTTGGAAATGGGAAAATTGGGAGGCTAACAAAAGGGATTTGGGGGGGAAATTAAATAAAGAAAATTGTTCCATATCCTTTTTTTTTTAATCTTTTTTTGTGGGGTGTTTTTTAACCAACCCCTCATAGGAACAAAAATAATAAGCCAAATATGGCCCCCCTTTTTTAAGGTTTTTTTTGAAAAACCTTTTCCCCCCCCCCAAGAATGTTAAAAGTTAAAAAAAAAGGTGGGGACTTTCAGAAGTGGCCCCCTCCCCTTTTAAAAATTAACCAAGGTTTTTTGCCCTTTTTGGGAAAAAAAAATTCCCAAATACCGTAAAAAAAAAAAAAAAAATTTTAATTTAATGTTTTTTAAAGGGTATCCAAAAAAACCCAAACCCATTTTAATCCCCTTTTCCCTTAAAAAGTGGGAATTAGAAAAACCTTAAAAACCAAATTTTTAAAAAAATTTGGGGGGGGACACCCCACCATTATGCCCCAAATTTTTGAAAAAAAAACGATCACTATTTTTTTAAATATGAAAGGTTTTTTATTTTGGGGATTTTGGAACCCCCCCCCCTAGGTTTTTTTGTTATTTCCAAATAAATCCCCCACATTTTCTTTTTTTTTCAAATAAAAATGAAGTGTGAAATATTCCCCCCCCACGAAACACCCCCCATTGCCCAAGGTTAAAAAATGTGGGGGTGTGGGGTTTTTTTTCCCCCCGTTTTTTTTAAATGAAATTTATCAAATGGACCAAGCCAATGCCCCCCCAATAAATCCCCCCCCCATTTAATCAAAAGAAATGACCAAGTTTTTTTTGTATTTCCCTTTTTTCCCCCACCCTTAAGGGTAGAAAGCAAACCAAAATTGCCTTCCAAAAAAAAAATTTTTTTCCTTCCCCCTACCCCAACGGTTACATTAAAAAGGAATTCGACCCCCACATTTAAACCATCTTTTCAACCAACCAATGTTACCCCAGAAAAAGCCCAAAAAAACCGGAAAAAAAACCCCAAATAACAGAAAATGAAAAAAACCAAATTTTTCCATTCCCCATAAGTAAAATAACATTAAATAAAAAAAACAATTAACACAATAAAAAAAGTTAATTATATAATTTTACAAAGTAAAAATACCCACCGTATTTCCTTTTCCCTCGCCCCAAATTTTTACGAATGGTTCCCTCCCCCGTTTATAGAAATTTTTTTAAAGAAAATGGTCAAACGGCCCAAATTGGGGGAAGAAAAAAAGAACCCTTTATCGCAGCCCCCTTTTAGTAAAAGGGGGGGTAAAAAAAGGAAATTTGGTTTACAAGTTTTTTTTTTTTGGAAAAAGAAAAGGGGGCAGTCCCCCCCCCAAGGCTAGAGGGGCAATAAGGGAACCCCCAAAAACCAGGGGGTGGGGCCCCCCCCCCCCCTTTAAAAACCAAAATGATTTA
>MEJB01000097.1:0-40723 GCA_001752375.1 Rhazya stricta
AAAATTTTAGAAATTTTAATGTGTAATAGTGATTGATGGAAAGTTTCACAAGATAACAATGATTGAACCTTAACTTTATTGAATTCCATTTTGGATGTTTAGATGATTAGTATTTTTATGACTTTTTTTATATATTTATATAGCCTTTAATTTATTTTATGTTATACTTGTGTAGTTATATTAATTTTTTGYATATTAATTTAAGGAGGTTTTTTGCACTATGCCCCTCTCATGCATTTTATATTTTTGTTATTAGTAAAATCGATAGGGTTCAATGTCAAACCCGCTACTATTTTAAGGTCACGTTATTCAATTATTTAAATAATTATGGTATTAACTTTTATTTTATTAAAATTATATTTAATAACAAATTTTTAGTTTATTTTTCAAAATATTTTTTCTTAATTATATTTTAAAGTAAACTTTTTTTATTTTTAAGCTATTTTTCAAAGCAAATTTTTTTATTTTTAAGTTACTTTGCAAAAGCAAAATTTTATATTTCTAACTTATTTTTTAATAAATTTTTTATTTAATTTTTAAAGTAAATTTTTTATTTCTAAGTTTTTTTTCAAAGTAAATTTTTTTATTTCTAAGTTTTTCTTCAAAGTAAACTTTTTTATTTTTAATTTTTTTCAAATTAATTTTTTTATTTTTAAGTTATTTTTAAAGTAAATTTTTATTTGTAAATTATTTTTCTATGTAAACTTTCTTTATTTCTAAGTAAACTTTTTATTTTAAAAATTTAAATTATTTTAATAAGTTTGCTTTAAATATGAAAAAAAATTATTTGTGCTCGATTCGATCCAATCAGGCTCGTTACTTAATCGATTCTTGTAATCGATCTTGAACCGGGACCAAGCATCCTCAGCTTGAGGATCAGCTCGGGACGGGACCACTTGAAGAAAAGGATGGGGCCCAGTGTCTCAATTGCTCACTCTCAATGCGGAAATATCGAGTTAAAATAAAGAAAAATAAAATATTAATTTTTCAAAAGTTTGAAGAAAAAATAGAAATAAAACTTGATATCATTAATTAAAAGCATAATATTGACTGCCATTAATAACAATTACAACAGCCAATGATGACCTGCACGCTTTTCTTGCGGGCTTGCAGAGCTTGCTGAGAGCATTGCTGTCCCCACATTTTCCCCCTTATATATGTCTAACCCCTTCTCCATTCACTTTTTTCCTGCTTTTTACTGCACAAATCATATATTAAGCCGATTTCCTCGCCTATTTACACCTCATTCTGTGATTTTTTTACCCACAAAAAGTTAGAAAAAAGAGGGATTTTTGGCGGAGAATGATTGTCTCTGTCAGCGCTTCTTTYATAGTTTTTTTCTTAAAACAAGAGGGAGTTTGTTTTTGAGGATTCTTGAACCATTTCTCTATTTGGATTTTGCTTTTCATCAAAAAACAACATGTGATCAAGGTCACATTTTGTTTTCTCCTTATTCTTAAAATTTCCCTGAAGGTTTACAACTGGGTTGTGGAGATTGTTGCGTTTCAGGGAAATTTTGGAGGTGGGTAGCTCTTATATCTCTGAATTTTGTATTAAAGAAATCTGAATTGAGGTTTTCCACTCCTCCTCAATTTGAGAGGTGAAATACTGGCTCGCATGGTGATAATTCGATCGAAAATCACTAACTTTTTTAATCAAGGATTGGACTTTTTTACCTGTTCGGTGATTTGTTTTCGGTGGCCTTTCATCAGCTCTAATTATTTTGGTTTCTTGTAGCGTTGACAAGGTCTTTTAATCTTACAAAAAGCTGTCACAATCAAGATTGTATCATAATTGTATATTAAATGATCGAGTTGGAAAGACAATGAGGTTATGTTGTTGAAAGAACTTTTGATTTCATTGGAAGAGTTTTTTTCTTTGGGCTTCTCAATCAGAGTTCAGTGAGATTCCGACGGTTGCAACAGATGATTTTGGAGTCTGGGTAAATAATATTTGTTTGTGCGGTTGTTATTTGTTAGTTTGACCACCAGGGATCATCGTACAAGGATTGTCTTAGGGTTGTTCCTTTTCTTGTATGGAGGGTTGTTGTGATGATTTCTTGGATACTTTGAGGGTCAAGGTACTAGAGTTTCTGCATCGACCCACCAAAACGTATATACACGTGGGCGACCGTTTTGTTTATCTGGTTTTGAGAAATTAAGGTCCATGAATATGAGATTTCTGAGCCTCGTGGGCAATTCCTTTGGGTGTTCTGCATCTGGGGAGCGACTAGTTTCTGCAGCTAGAGATGGAGATCTTCAGGAAGCCAAGGCTTTATTGGATTATAATCCCCGGCTTGCAAGGTATTCAACCTTTGGTGTTCGCAATTCACCTCTTCATTATTCTGCAGCTCAAGGTCACCATGAGGTATATTAACATCTTATGCTGGTAAATATAATAGGGAGAAAATACAAGCTTGATTTTCCTCTGAATTTGTTGATGGATAATTTTTTTGAGCAGGTATTTGAATTCTATGTGATGATGATAATGATTGTATTGTTCATTGTCTTTTAGATTGTATCTCTCCTGATTGAGTCTGGAGTTGATATTAATCTTAGGAACTACCGTGGACAGGTAAAATTCATTCAAAGACATTTTTTTTTTGGTTTATTCCTAGAATTTTGATCATATAATATGCATATGTGAAACACTATATTAAAATTTAGTAATTTAGTTAGTATTTTCTTTTAAAAATTAGCATTTATGACTGCAAACGGCATATAATGAAACTGAAGTATGAAACCTTAAAGTAATGTAATCTTTCTGATCAACAGACTGCTCTGATGCAAGCTTGTCAGTATGGTCACTGGGAGGTTGTTCAGACTTTGATTCTTTACAAGGCCAATGTATGAAAATATTTTCCTTGGTACATATTTACACATTTTAGGTCGATTGTACTTCTTAGCTTCAAGAAGAGTCTCAGAAAAGAATTGTCTGCAAACTTATAGTTTCTCTGATAATCAGATTCACAGAGCCGACTATCTTAATGGGGGTACTGCACTCCATTTAGCTGCTTTGAATGGGCACTCTCGGTGCATCCGGCTTCTCCTTTCTGATTATATTCCTAGCATTCCTAATTTTTGCAGTATCCTAAGGAAAAGAAGGAGAAATGAAGATTCCATCTCAGAATTTGATGAAGGGTAAAATAAGTTGGAAATTTTTGACAACATTTTCTCAATCCATTCTGTTTTATTCTTATTAGCTTCATGCCTGTTTTCTGGACAAGTGCACTGTCTGAGGTGATAAACAGACCTGCTGATGGAGGTATTACCGCCCTCCATATGGCTGCATTAAATGGGCATCCTGAAACTGTGCAACTACTTTTGGACTTGGGGGCTTCTGTTACTGATGTCACTGTTGAAGATGGGACTACAATTGATCTGATAGGTAACAGTTATGTCCACTTGTTTTTATTTTTGTGAATTCTCAATTGCATGCTGCTCCAATAAACTGATACATTTTCCAACTACACACACAGACACACAGTCCAAAAGCTGATTTTCACCAATTAATAGATTTGGAAAGTAGCAGAATTTTGTAACCATTATGTAAATTAAAGTAAAAACTTCAGAATTTCATGATCAACCATTGCTTACTGAATCTTTTGCTATATCCACTTTATATGCAAAATAAGGCTGATTCACTTTATGGGCAAGCTAATGACAAGATAAAGATGAGATACACTTTAGATTTAGCTTTTGAGTTTCCTTTTTACTTTCTTCAATGCAAGTTGTGCTCTCTTAAAATGCTTATGCTTGTGTGCATCAATAGACTGCTCAGGATGTATCTAATGGTTCTGGTATATTTTCATTTTCGTTTTTAGCTGCTTTTTTCTCTTAAAGCCTTCTAAAAGATCAACAGTAATCTCTCTGTGTGTGTGTCTGTTAAGGATAGATAAAGGGCCAGAAATTTATCGTATAAAAATAATACTGTCGTAAACAAAGAACTACCACTATAGAAAATCATTTTAGGCCAGTTATAGATGATTGAGTTGCCAAGCTTTGAGCAGTGATTTTATTCTTATCCTCCCTTAAATGCAACTAAAACTTTGTACAAGCATTGACGGAGTTTTTTACTATTAGATCATCAATACTAACCATATACATAAAAAATGTGCCGAAACTAACATCATCTGAGATATGATCCTTTTCCCAGCCTGCACACAAAGAAATATAAATTGTTATCCTGAGTAACTTAAAACAGTGAGAGAGAGAGAGAGAGAGAGAGAGATCATGCAAAGACATCTCCGCGCACCTGCCATCTCTGTGAATAAGGTGGCATGGCCTCTTTGCACCAACGACTGTCTTCTACACCTCCTCTGCACCCCCTCCTTCTGAAAAAAGTGACATGGTCTCTTTGACTGGTGCTTGCCTTCTGCTTAGGAATGAATTATGAGCTTAATTTGATTTGATTTTGTTAAAAAAAAAAAAAAAATCCCAATTTCATGAACCTACACTTTGTAAAAGTAATTCTAATTTGGTAAAATTTGATTACTCCAAAAACAAATACCAAAAGAACTAAATGTGCCATAAATATGTCACTTTGCAGGTGCAGGAAGCACTCCCCTTCATTATGCTGCATGTGGGGGCAATGCTCAGTGTTGTCAGGTGTCTTTCTATTTATACTTTTGGAGTTTTTCTCTATTGTTAGCAGGATACTTGATGATATTTATCATTTTCATGATATCAGCTTTTGATTGCTAGAGGGGCCAGCCTGACAACAGAAAATACTAATGGGTACGTAATGTTTATCATAATTCTGTTGATAATTTTACCAATTCAATGACGTGATAGCTTCCTTTACCATGTCTCTTATTGCAAAATTAGAAGAGTAATGATTTAGCTAGCAAGTTAGACATCATCAATGTTAATCAAGACTTTTGTTTCCAATAGAACATGTTGTAATTAGCTCTCTTCCCCACCACTGCTTTAGATAACCATGTGGTGTGAATCAGTTTTCCAGCACTGGCAATTATTTGTCATACATGTGATGATTTCAGGATCTATTTCTTCATCTTTGCTATTGCACTTTGATTGGTGATAATTTATCAGTCTTACATGAAAAATTGTCAGAGGTAGTATTGAAGCGTATTGTGCAGTTGTGGAAATGAAGTCTATCCTTCTGCTTGAAATTTGTCCAGTAATGTGAAAAAAAAATGAAAAGCTACAATTAGACATACACAGGCGGGCTACAAGTCCACTGCACAAAGTTGTTAGATCAGCACCAAAGATGTTTCCATTTTTATCATTCTTGATTGGCTTGCAAAGCATCCTTATTAAGACTTGTAAATGGATCATTTCATGATTTAATTTTGGCTAAAGATGGAGCGTTTCTTGTTACATGGTTGTCTCAAACTTTGTCCTCTGTGGAAGGAATAGATTTTTGAAATGGATCTTTTGTTTTGCCTTTTTCTTAAATTCAAGAAATGATTCAGAACTTGTGGATTAGTAAAGGTATTCATGTGCTCTAGATCAAAATTTTTCTGCCACCGCATGTATTGCTAGATCCCCTGTGTGACAATATCTTGACAACAATATGCTCTATGCAGAAGTATCCAATTCGCAGATGCTTTTATGTATCAGGCAGTTTAAGCAAATATTGAAGCATTATATTGTACATTTCCCTTTCATTGCTATAAAGCTCAAAGTTAATCTTTGAAAAGTATATCTAATGATCCTTTCAGTTAATTCAGTTATTGGATTTTGTTTTTGGTCACATGATGAGTATCTGTAGCATGCGAAAGCATTTGCAACCTACCAAATTCTGTTGTCAAACAGATATTCTGGGATGTGTTTCAAGGATTAGGTCTCATGTTACACGCTCATATGATTTCACCTGCTATAGGCATGTAAATACTACTCTAGAAGTATTCCACCAGATGCTGCTCTCTAGAATCTCTAGAATTGTTGAAGCCATTGAATATTTCCCCCCTTAACTTTCCTTTTCTTTTTTTTTTTTTTTTCCCTCCGGTTCACAGATGGACTCCTTTGATGGTTGCTCGTTCATGGCATAGAGACTCCCTTGAGGAAATTCTTAGTAGAAAACCAGAAGGCCAGCCAAGAGTTCAACCTTCACCATATCTTTGTCTTCCTCTAATGAGCATTGTCGGTATTGCCAGGTGAGATGTGATTCGAGTATGCTAGTCCAATTCTTTAATTTATGTTAACAAAAACAATGCTTGTCACTCTGATTTAGTAAGAATTCTTTCTGTTCCCTTTTTAGCATCTATAATTCCGGTGTTTCATAGGCAGAATGTGGCTTGCTTACGAATCTAACCTTTAAATTCATGAATCCCTGCAAATTGATATGACCATTTTCCTTTTTCTGAAGCCAGTCTGTTTTCACATCTAATCCGCACTTTCATTTCTTGTTTGTTTTGTACTTTTGATGCTTCCATATTAGTGACTCCCCATATAACCTAGTGACTTGTTGATTCCTAATCAAAGGAGTTAATATTGTGAGAGTAGTTTTGAAATGTTCATTGGAGGTGTCAATCTGTCAAGAAGTTCTCCCTATCATGCTATAAAATATTGCTGGTACCTGATTATAGTTTTCAATCTGACGTTTGCTGCCCCAATCAGAATATAGAAGGTATCAATGCAATTTCATTTGCTTGCCTGTATAGGGATCTAATAGATGGTCTGCACATTCAAGGCTATGAAATAAATTTTGGCTTTAGCCAACTTATTCCTAAAGTTCATAGCATTTCTTTGGTTGGAGGTTACATTTTTATTAAGTTCTAATAAGTAGATGAAATTACAAATGCTGAAACTTCCCTTCTCTCCAATTTTCAGGGAATGTGGATGGAAAGGCAGTGATTCACATTCTTCATGTGTAGATCCATGTGTTGTTTGCTTGGAAAGAAAGTGCACAGTTGCTGCGGAAGGTATGTTGGTCACAGATTATCTTTGATATAATTCTGAAGATTCCTAAAAGAAGCTTCCAAATCTCAGCCTGCTTTGTTTTATCCAATAAAAGCAAAGATGGATGATGATTAAATTGGATACATGGATGTTTGTTTATACAAATGGTTTGAAGTTAATGCATAATTTTGATATTAGAAGGCAGACAAGTAGAAGTTACTAACTCATCAGCATATGCTCTCTTTTCTCTTTCCAAGTTAACTACAATAGAATTGACAAGCCATATCAATAAAAACTATTTACCATGTTTCACTACCAAAATGTAGCAAAGCAAACTAACCTTCTTTTACTGAAAGAAATGGTAGCTTTACTTTGAATACATGTAGTTGTATCACTACTTGCAGACTGGGAAAAATGAAAATGCTTAGCTTGTCAATTTCTTGAACTTCCTTTCAACAAWTTTCCTTTTTGTTGTTCTGCATGTATAAACTAGATGCACAGTTTTTCTCATTTGTGTGCAAGCAGCATGAGTTCCATTATCTAGTGGAGAAACTTTGAGTTAATTGAGTATGGTATGAGTTGCATGATCTTAAGAATCCATCTTTTGCTACTTTTGGTTTCTTTCATTTCCCCTGCTTATATATTTTTTTTTTTCTAACTCCTTACAGAAGTAATTAGTTAACATTATCCTTAAAAGTGCAGTTTATACCCTTTGCTTCTATGGCTTTGGTAAGAATGTATCCCTTGAGGCTTGAGCCTCATTTCGAAGTGATATGTCCTCAAGTCTCATGTATTCATCCTCTCTATGAAATATACATGTATGCATCTCATTTTTGAGTGATGTCCTTACTTGCAGGTTGTTTCCATGAATTTTGCACTCAGTGTGCCTTATATCTATGTTCCACAAATCGCACATCAACTGTGGCTGGCCCTCTAGGCTCAATTGCTTGCCCCCTCTGTCGGCATGGCATAGTTTCGTTCGTTAAGCTCGAGAGCACAATGCCAATAGTCAAGGAAGTTCCTAGAACTACTCTATCTCTTCCATTTTGTGCTTGTTCAGTAGATGGTCCGGAACTAGCTTCAATGGAAACCCCTTTTTGCAAACCTGAGCTGCCCCACGGCTCTTCTTTCCGCTCTCTTAGCTGTCAAAAGTTTCCATCAGTTAAATTCAGCCCTGGCCTCTGCATGGGGAGTCCGGACACGAGTCCTTCTTTGGTTCCTCGGAACATTGATCGTAATGTTAGGGATCAGTTGGTCAAGTGTTCGAGATTGAGCTTCAGGCGTTCCAATTCTCAAAGTGAGGCCAGAAGGTGGCTTTGTTCTTTTACTCAATCTGTAGAAACTGGAAGTAGCTGAAAATTCATGTCATATGGATCTACAAGAGTCCTCTCCATTCTTTTTCCTTTTCCACCCTTTTTTAATTTACAAAATCCTAAAGGATAAACATGTCTTGCTTCGAAAAGCCACTGTTAGTTTGGCACCTTTCTGTGTCCAGAAAACCTACCTCTGGAATTCATGCTGTTGATATGTTTGAATTTGTATATAATGAACACAGGGCAGTTTTGTTGAGTATCAAGAATGAAATTGGAGACTTCCTTATGAAACTTCTTGAGAAGTTAAAAGATCAGGGCTTCTGAGATATCATAATGCAGTTAAGGATTTTATCAGCACCGAACTGTCTTGAGTTCCAGTAGGAATCAGAGTCCAGTAGAGTTTCAAAGTCGAAATGCCAGTTTGCTGAGTTTGAGTTGTTATTGCATCATATAAAATTCAAGATTCTTCTTCCCTTATCGAACATGAAATCCATGGCACAGCAAGAAATGGGACTGAAAACGAAAGAAACAGAATACCATGAGCAGGGTGATATAGCCATGAAAGTTGATTCAGAGTTTATTTGCAGTGGGTTCATATTCTACAACAAGGAACCTCTCCAGAAGAGGAAGTCCCCATCTTCTGTCAATGGTTAAACACGAAAAGTTCCACAACCAGAACTAAACTTCATGTGAGTACATACCATTGAAAAGCCTTGGAAGATGGGAATAAGATGAAGGAGATTGGCATGGTTCTTGATTTGTTGGTCAATTTCATCTTGTGAAACACCATCTTTGAACTTAGAGTAGAGTTACGTGCTTCACTTGTCCTTTACCAGTCTCCATCATCTTCTTCTTCTCTTCTCATTTGAGTTCACTCGTTCTTAATATTCAAGATCACATTTGAGCTGAGACCTATTAGATATCAGTCGATCTTATTATTTGCATCAGTTTCCACTTGAGCTYTCTTAAAAAGACCATATTTTTAAGGACTTTCTGTTGTTTTGCACTTGTGGAATCATGGTTGCGAACATGTAAGGAATCTGTTGAGTGGGAAGACAACCTTTAATTATACCTACTAAACTATATTATATACTTAGTTTTCTCAGTTTTGGTTGTTTTATATTTCCTTTCTTTCCAAGCTCAACAAAATTGTCTTGCAGATATGCCTTTTGTGTCTCTACACCCCCAAAAACTTGATCTGTGACTCTGTGCTTCGGAAATGACCGTTAAAGGCAATGAGCAAGTGTCTCTAGAGCCTCAATCATGGGAACTCATGGAATAAGAGAAAAACGCAGTACATTTATTCATGACATCAATTACATGCCTAAAGAGATATACTTCCAATTACATTCACTGAGGTGATACAAAATACTCATAAGTAGATGAGAACCATATTACATGAAGAAAATGCATATGATAAACTTTCAATTAAGCTCAGGAGGGATAGCTAAAGATAGAAGAAATGGAAGGTTTGAAAGGGATAGAAATAGAATGTAAAAATTTAAAAAATAGAAAAAAATTTTGTAAAAGTTATTAAATATTAAAAAAGTCTTGCAAGGTCAAGAAAAAATATTAATTTAAATTAATTAAAAAAAACAAGAGAAGAAGGATAATAATAGAGAAAATAATTGAAAAAATAAAGCTCAGTTAGGATAGCACCGATGAGAAAGCTACATATTTGCCTTCAATTCACACTTTCTCGAGAAGCATGCCACCATGTATACTTGTTTCTTTGGCTCCATGAAGAGGGGTCTATCAACATCCCTTAATACATGCCAAGAACAAGAAGGGATTGAAAAGACAGACATGATCAAGAAATGAAACAGCAGAGATTTCTGAAYGAATGAATGAACGGATGTGCTGTGAAATGATGGGAGTAGGCGAGTGAAGGAAGAAGATTGCAATTTGCGAAGAGACGGTCTTAGTTTATATAGAGGAAACTGCCTCTATATAGCTCTAAAGGARAATTGAGAAAGGAAACAGTAAGGGGAGAGTACAAAGCAGAGATAGCAGCGTAAGCAATGAAGAACAGAGTTATGACTGCTATGCGCATCTGTCTCTCTCAAATCTGTCATCCATCTGTTACCTTCTCAGTTACGTTAATTAATGGTAGTACAATACAACCAAGGAATAAGAGGGCATATTGGGACTCGGATTTTCAAGTCTTGACAAAAAGAGGAGATTGCAGCAGTGAATGGACTGCAATGCCATTAATAACAATAAACAGAAAGGAAAAAAAACTATGCAATTTCGTCTCTTCTTCTGTCTCTCTCTCTCTCTCTCTGTCTCTCACATTTTCCTTCTCTTCCTATGTCCTCTTTTCTGTTTCAACTTCTTTGACTACTTTCATTGTTCTGTTGTCTTATAGTGATTCATTGCAGTGTCACTGTTTTGACTTTGCTCAATTACGTTACAATCTCCTTTTCCCTATTGTTTCTACCCAAGTCTTGCATTGCATGGTTTTAGATGCACCAGAAAAAGGTGATACTTCTTTGTTCTTCATTTTTACTGCAATGGTTAATGGTTATCATCCATGAATCTCTTAAACTTAAGAGTCACTTTTGAAACTGAAAATTACTGAATCCTTTCAACAGCAGGTTTGCTTCTGTATGACAAAGTTGAGTACTTGGCTCAAAGGAGCATTTTTACCCCCGAAGCTAGTAAACTTTTTCTTTTCTGAATGTTGGTTCTTGTTGGTTGAGAAGAAGCTCTCTTTGTCGTGTCTTTTCCTTTCTGTCTCACTCTTTTTGCAAGTGAAAGTACTTGTATACAGTTCTATGACCATTTTGTTCAGTTTTTTCCCTTAATCACCCTCAGGTTATGTAATTACCCTCGGTAAACTTCAAGGAAAAGAACCTACAGTAAAATAAGTCTGCTTAATGGTAAAATTTCCATTAAAACCAAGTAGGGYTTGTTCTAATTGCATTAAATTCTATGACAACTTAATTAGGATGAGGTTAACGGTTACAGTGTAACCGTCCCTACAATATATATATAAATCCTTACTGAGAACGTGAGTCTTAAGTAAGTAGAGGACCAAGCCTCTGGTAAAAAATGCAGACTTCTGATGATATGTTGGACAGACTACACACTGCCAGAAAAGATCTTGTTATGATTTGTGGGTAAAGACTTAAAGAAAGAGAAACACATTAACTATGGAAGTAAAAGCTGAGCTACATTAAGGGGATTATCAGACAATATTTTAAATGGCACTTCTTCATCACAGCTCCCGGGAAATGCAATTCTTGTTTGTGGTTCAGAATCAAAGAACAAATAATGCAAGGGTTTCTGCAAACTCGGGTTCTTCATCTTCTGCTTAAGGGGGGAGACTTGAGGTAGGCAAGGAAATTCTTCCACTGGCTGCCCTCAAGCTAAACCGTACTAAGAGCACTGCTAGTGCTAGTTTGAAAACTGGGATGCTGCTACCATAGGGGATTTGGGGTTCAGACTAACAGTGAGTAGCAGAGTAGATTTGCAGTTCTTGTGATCAGCTTTAAATATACATAATCATCACCATTTTGAAAACATGAAGATGTGACAATACATAGTCAATCCATCACTGCTTTTCTGTAAACATTTCTATCATATTCTTTGCAGCGGACTACGTAAGAAAGAGATRTAATAAATGCCTTATGTCCTAGAGTCAAGTGGTGAATTTGATTCCGGTAAGGGGTCAATTATTCAGTACTGTTCATAAGTTTTCTTGCAAAATGATATGAGAACAGAGCCAACTGATATGCATAGGATTGTAAAGGGCTATATGCTAATAAGGATAGTTCAAAATTAATAAAATTGGACTCATTACAAATGGTCAATGGACAGTTAATCCAAAGAGATTAGGGTGAAAGCCATTTCTTTCCAGTTCTTAACAGAAACAAGAAGAATGAGAGAAAACGGAATTAAAAGGAAAGCTAAATTTAACATGGTCATAAAAGAACAAAAGGAATTGAAAAAAAGATAGCATTTCACATGGTCAATAATGAGGTCCAAGAAGACAAGAAAAAAGAACCAAGAAAATTCATTAAAAAGATCAATATCCAAACAAATCATCTTTCAAAATATAACCCAAAAAGAAGTTTATGACAAAATTTAGCACTCAGATCATCGTAGAAGATACTATTCTTGCATTTGAATCACTTGATCTATCTTCTGTTTACAAATTTTAATTTATTAATAGACCAAATAGGTAAGATTCGTTTCACAAAACTTTTCAATTCTAGACATTAAAAACAAAATTACTAACTCATTTAAAATTGTGTTGCATCCAAGTTAATAAACCAAACCAATTCAAGGAATTTATTCTATAAACTCAAAGAACTTGCAAATTCACCTAATACAGTCACTCCCTCTAACCTTCCAAAAACAATGGACGCCCTAATTACTCAAATCCCAAAACATAAAATTAGCTGCTTCAATCAAGTTCGTGCAGCAAACAGTAGTCATTCTTCATTTCTAGCATTTGTTGTTAAGCTTAGGCAGACGATGTTCATAGCCAGGATAACATAGTTATTCTGCAATCAGTTGCGAACACCATCGATGGTTTACCTTAATTACTATAATTGTTCCGTTATTCATCGTCAAAAGCTTATTTCGTATGATTTATATTTTTTATAAAATTTACAAGGTATCACACGAGAGTGAATTCACGAATTCGCTATCAATAAAAAGATAATCATTTACATAATCATATATTCTTAATGTTTATTTAATTAAGAGGGTTCAAATTGAAACCAAAAAAGCAAAAAAAAAAAAAAAAAAAACTAAAAATCTCGAGAGTTGAAATGAATTAAAAAAAAAAAAAAAAAAGGATGCCATTTAACTAACTAATTCTTCTTTTGTCTCCTTTTGTTTTTTGTTGTATAGCTTTTCATCATCACTTGCAGGAAAACCAAGAAAAGAACCACAGAAAGTTGAAGTGAACAAGAAAATCAAGAAAATGGTGGTCCTGAATTCGCCATGTCCACTCAACTCCAGATTCCACTCTTTCCTTCCCCCCTCCTCCTGCGCCACCACTACTCCTATTCTCTTCATCTCCACCCATCGCCACCGCCAACTTGCTTCTCTTCCAATTTCTTCATTTTCCGTTTGTTCACAGCATTACAACCACCAGCATGCAACGTCACCAACGAGGCAAAGGATTGACAAGTCTTTGCTTGATGTCTCGGAGGCTTATTCCGACACTGAACTCTGGGCTGCTGCTKGGCTGCGCGTCCGCTCTTTCTATAACTTCCCATTGAAGTCATTTGGCATCGAAGTAAGTCTGAGTCAACCCGCCTTTTGATTTCAMTTCTTTCTTTCAGGAATGTTATTCGCTCTTTGTTTATGTGTTGAATATTGTTCAATGTTCTTGATTGTAAAGATTAGGAATAATCTGGTTCTTGAAGAATATGATATGTCTGATTCAATTTTAATGCATTTTCTGAGAACAAGTAGTTATTTTACTTTTCTAGTAGCTACATGTGTTTGATTTGATTATTAGCACCTGGTTTTCSTGTTAGAATTAGTAGCATTGGAATTTGTAAAAGTAAAATTTGAAAAATCTTGACCTTCTTCCTTTATTTGGRGTTATTTAGTTGTTCATATTGATTGAAGCCTTCCCGGTACCACCATTGTCTCTTATCAGTTAATGTTACTTTTGCAGTTAAGCATCAGGCTGTTGTTTCCTAAACAAGATTGAATGGAAGTTTGTAACCTTTTAGTGCTATTGTAGTAAATGTTTAGAAAGCTGACCACTAGTGAGTTTATCGTCTTTGGATACCTTGATCAGTTGGATAAGTTTACTGTAGTGCTCTTTTAGTCACTTAGCTATCTGATTGATCCTGATGTTCACTTAGGTTCTTGGACCTCTAAARTTCAGGAATGCATTCATTCATTTATATGTTATTGATGGTATTCTCTCCTTGTCAAGTTTCATTAGGATCATAAGAAGTACTTGGCAGAGCGTGAATTTGAGGCGATGAAGGAACGTATCTCGGGGAAAAGGGCGGGCTATAAAAGAGTCTCTTGCATAAATGCTACATTGCCTTTGTCACAACTAGCAGATATTTCGGACGACTTGTGCAGTGTTTGCAAGGTAAACCCCCTTAGCTTTTGATTTCCTGATTCTATAAGTTCATTCATGTTTTTCTGTAATAGCATTTCATTGTTTCTGCTGATGTTTTACTACTGATTTGATGAGTTTGTGCCTTAATTTCATGGCAATCAGGGTTGATTGTCAAACTTTTTGGCATTCAGAACTTACCTCCTTACGCCTCTAGTATTTAACTGTTATCTCTGTTAAATCAATGCTATTTAACTCCATGTATAGCTGGTGTATTGGGGTTAATTAGTTTAAAGGAAGTTTGCATAGCTTGTCTTAACTTGCAGTAATTGTTAAGGTTTAACTTTCACATGAGTTCCCTCCAAGCCTGAGCATCGTTTAGAGCCAATTACCTCTGAAACAAATCCTAATGCAAGCACAACAATGCAAATTATCATTGAAAATAATTGCAGATAAATAAATCTCTTAGATCCTAAGATACTTCTTTTATGCTAGTATGAGCTTGCTCTGCTTTTGGRTGAAGTTGCAAAGGCATCTTAATGTTGGCAATGTGTACATTCCAAATTTGGAAATCCTTTTTCCAGAAKGTTGCTAACCCATAGTTTAAGCTTCATTAAATGTGATTCTCAACTTTGGATGGAGCAAGTATCTTTGTGAAACTCATTCTAGTGTCTCATACTTTATCAAACTTACATGAGTTTTTCCTCTTTGTCTTGTAGCTTTCAAGTGAAGGAGAAAGTCGAGTAGTTGTTGGAACCTTAGATCTTAACCAGTGCCTTAGACTTCCAGAAGAAATAACAGGAATGAAACCAAAGGTACTGATAATACCACTTTTCTTCTTCTGCAATAGTCAAATTTCTTTGAAGTATCTGGTCTAATGAATGAGGCTCTTGATATTTCTATGTGATCACAGCTCATGTGTTTTGGACTATTATCAAATTTAATCTCATATGGTAGTCTGGAGGGTTCTCCTAATAGATTATTCTCGTTGACAGGGAATTGGAGCTGATTTTGCAAGAGCATACATTAGTAATGTATGTGTCGCCAAGGAACTATACAGGAAAGGTTTGGGTTACGCCCTCATTGCCAAGTCAAAGATGGTTGCTGAAGAATGGGGTAACAACTTCTTGTCTCCTATTAGATTTACATTTAAGTCATCTACATGGCGCTTCTAAAGAAGTTTCTTGTCTCTGTTCCCTCTTTCCCTCAGTCCATCTGCTAATAGATCACAACAATGGCATGGTTGGAAAGTTTTAGGAAATTGTTTGCGATCAAGATTATATATATTAGTTATAGCCTGTTCTAAAATTGCATGTGTAACTGCAGTATAGTGGAAAGATTATTTCAGCAGCCATTGCCTTTTAGCCTGCAAAAGGAGTCTYTTACTTAGTGCTCTTTTGCAGTTCAATCAATTTAAGCTATGATAAAATTTGAACAACATGCTGAAACATGTTGAGTTCTGGTTTTCCAGTAACTCAGGTGAAAGATTAGTTGAATTATCTCGGGAACAAAAAATAACAGGGAAGTTGGGCCTAGCTCTCATCGTCTCTTCTTGTACGTTGTGCATCTGTCGATTCTTTCTGGGAATGCTTGTCTATTAATCCATGCAATTGCGTAAATAAGGCGTATATCTAGCTAATCTAGTGAAAATATAGCATTGCCGTTTCTGCATTTGCCCGAAAACTTGAGCTGGTCAAGTATTGCTGATTGCCTTTAAATTGTGAATTTTCAGGAATAAGTGATCTCTATGTCCATGTTGCTATTGATAATGAGCCTGCAAAGAACCTGTATCTGAAAAGTGGTTTCGTCTATGAGACTGAGGAACCTGCTTGGAAAGCCAGGTTCCAAGAYCGACCTCGAAGACTTCTGCTATGGACAGGTCTTCCAATCACATATGAACTGTAATGAGCAATTTTTGTGGATGTACCATTTTGAACCTTTTAACACGCATCCATTTAGACTGGAAGCTGTTGATATACATGTTTGATCACAATCAACTGTAAAGTGCAATCACATTCTTGATCATTTTGTCCAAAAAATTCACCTTTTATCTTTTGTGGTGTGTATATGAACTCTGCAATCACCTTTTTCTCAGGTTTTCTTCTCTTTTAAGCGCAAATTTCCGTCTATGTTATCATGGATTATAATCATTAGAAACGAGCAAGGAAATGTAAATGTTTTTCCCACACTATGGACTATAGAGTCAGTAGTTTCAGACTGTGGTTAAAAAATATGCAATTTATGATCTTTGATCTTGACGGAGTCAAGTTTTTTTTTGAGTAAGGGTCACATTTTACGAACGCAATGGAAATTGAATTTAAATTTGTGTTCGAAGGTGGAGATAATCAGTGATTTAATTCAAAAAAAATATAATGTTTTGTTCATTACTTGTCCATAATATACTATTAAGGATGTGCTTAAGAAATAATAATCACGTAGATGATTATTATCACTTTTAATTGAAAAATATATGATTATTTTTGTTAAAATTCATTCAAATGTATGATTATGAATTCATACATTGAYCTGTTTAACGATTAATTAGGTTAATTCTCCCTCAACATAATTATTAATGATGTTATTAATTTGTTAAGAATGAGATTAAGAATATCTTTTCCTTCAAAAAATGATTAAAATAGAATTTTAATTTTCTTTTGTTATATTAAGTGATTATTAAATGTGAATCGAATTAAAAATTTAAATTCATCTAAAATGGTAAAAATGTAAATCTAAAAATAAATGGTATTGATATGAAATTAATTTTGCGTCCTTGAAGTTTAGCTATCTTCGAAACTCCTCCAGAACGGAAACAGCAATTCACCACTCGCCCATATAGAATCAAAGATTCAAATAGCATTTGATGTACTGCGACTGAGTTTGTCTCTGCTTAATCTAGTGCATTCCCGTATACGAAATTRCAGACTCTTGTCGAAATTTCAATCCCATAGTATGAGACAGAGGAAGAACCAAAATCCTAGACCTACACAAGATGATAATGAGAAGAAAACCCACTTGCCGAACTCAAAATTTTCAGACAAGAAAGTATTTCTGTTATGTTTGGGTACAAGATTAGTCAATGCTTTGTTGGTACAGACATATTTCAATCCAGATGAACACTGGCAAGCTCTTGAAGTTGCCCACAAGATCACTTTTGGGTAACCCATTTGAAGGATCTTTTATTTCGTCATTGTTCTGTTATTGCTTTTGAATTTGTTATTGAATTTTTCTTTGACTATTTTGAATGATTTCAGTTACGGGCATTTGACTTGGGAGTGGAAAAAGGGTATAAGAAGCTACTTGCATCCAATGATCTTTGCTTTTCTCTATAAAGTTCTTGCCTTTTTCCATCTTGATACTCCCTGGTTCATGGTAATCTCTAATTTATATACTTCATTTCTTTTCTGGATTTAGTCGTTTCTTCTTCATGTTGTGTTGTAGTATTAAACGATTGAGACTAGCATAGTAGCTGAAATTACTTGCTATAGTAGATTTACATATCTCTTGGATTTTGAAAAAAACAATGCATGCTCTTCCATGAAACGGTTTGCAGTCTGTTGCATTTGGGAATATGGTTTAGCAGCAGTGTCATTTTTTCTCATTCTGCTTTCGTTAAACAAAGGCTTTTGAATTTGTAGGTTCGTTTCTAAGTTTTGTTGCTTCAAAATTTGAATACAATTATATTGTTTGCCTCACGTGATGATAAACCGGAAATTAGATTTTTTTTTTTCCAAAATGTGGAAATATTTATTGCAATGTGACTTGAATAAGCAGGGAACTGCTTTTGTTTTGGTTAGTTTTGTACCTTCTACTGAAAATTTTGGGACATTATGGAGAAGCTTCCTTGGGTTCATTTCACATTGATGTGGACAAATTAGACATTAATATTGAATTTTCTCTTCGGAATTCATTTCGGCATTTGAGGCTGTTTATGATTCAAATATCATTGGACTTTAATAGGCTTATCTTACAGTGAGAAAATGAGTTTTGGCAAAACTTGCAGTCAATTTTAAATTTAAGTCTGTTGTTGCATAGCGAATATTCTTCAGTGATAATTTAGTTTGATAATTGATACTTGAGCTGACCATAAAATCAACTTCTCGAAGAGTTTTAAGACTTYAGGCAAAGGAATCAAAAGTATCAGGGGTTTTGTTTTACATGACCAAAGGAGGGAACCCTCTTGCAATAGTTCTGGTTCACCCTTCATGTTATTAAATCACAACATCTTAGTGTAGGGATGCTAATATACAGGTCAGAATTGGTCATTATTTATTTTTTATTTTTTTCATGGTATTAAGTAACTGACCTTAATGYSGCTAAATTGATATTTTAATTCTTTTGGAACGGTGGTCCTTCTTAGCATATTAGCAAAAAGTTYAATCATGTKTTTAMTCGTGCACTAAGAAATGAATATTGTGGTTACAACAAATTTAAGTGATTCTAATGTGACTTTCCTTAAAGTTASATTGATGTCATGTATGTGATATATCGATCACTGCAATATGTGGCATTGTTGAGATGGTAGTGCAACTTCCTTTTGTGCTTTACTAAATTTATATTCTTCCACAGATGAAGACTCCTCGATTACTGCAGTCCGTACTTTCTGCAGTTGGTGACCTTTACTTGTATAAGCTGTCCAGGGTTGTATTTGGTGATTCTGTTGCAAAATGGGCAGTATCCTTTATTTGGACTTTACAGTTTCTCTCTTTCGTCATTCTTTCTTCCCTTTATACTTTCCAGTTACTTTCTCAATCTGATTTATTGTGATATTGATATCTGCGTTGCCTTTCCCTAATTAGGAACTCTTATAAGGTTTAATGTCTACAGTTGATTAAGAGCAAATAAAATGCTTGACATGGATGAGGTCATGTTATACTTAATTCTACTGCAGCTCATTGCACAGTTGGCAAACTGGTTCATGTTTTTCTGTATCACACGTACACTATCTAACAGTTTGGAGACGGTTCTTACCCTTGTGAGCCTATATTATTGGCCCTGCATGAGAACTTCTTTCAGCAAAAATCCTGTGCCATTAAGACACTTAGGTTTGACTGTAGCAGCATTAGCATGTGCCATTCGACCTACAAGTGCTATTACGTGGATTTATGTTGGCCTGCTTGAGCTGATCCAGACACGTGATAAATTGAAATTTGTTTTTCTTGAGGTGGTTTCCATTGGGTATGTATAATTACAGCATTTATTTCTTGAAATTTATTCTCATACTGTTCTTGCTTAGATCAATAGAGTTTCCTTGAGGTCTTGGTTCTTGCTTTATGCACAATCACAATTGCTGTTATCCTAGATACTCAATCTTAGAAGTAAAGAGAGAGTGAGATAGTCAAATTTCTTGTTGCTTACTCTTAGAACTATGAATGTCCTAATTTGCTAAAGCTTTGGTACTTTGGAGGATATTTTACTGGGAAATTCCTTTTACATTTGCTTCGAAGTGGTTGATGATTAAGGGACAATTGTCACTGTATAGTTGGAAAAATGGATCAAATTTTTATCCAAAAAAGAAAAAGAAAAAGAAAAAATGTGGAAACATCATCCCAGAGCATGTAAAATTACATGCTTTCTGTAGAAAGTAAAATGGYTGTGGCTTCCTGTCTGATGAAGAAACCATTAGAACATTTCTGTTTTAACTGTGAATGAGATTTTTGTTTCTGCCCACATACTTTTTGACATATTGTTGCTGAGGTCTGCTGGTCATAATGTCAGAGGGTCCACGTTTTTCTTCTGTGTATTAAAATCTGCTTCTATATATTTTTCAGTTGTAGACTGGCATTAAGCTGAAGGATATCAATATTGTTTTTATAGCGAGGACTTTAGCTGCTGATCACTATCCTACATATTATAATTATCCACCAGCATTTTATTTGGTAAAGTTTTATACTTGGCATAATACACYAGAAAAGGTTATTTGTCTATTTATTGTTCAAGATAAAAAGCAGTAATTTAACTGGCAGCATCACATTGAATCATAACAAATCTATTCGGACTTGTGTGTWTGTGTGTCTGTGCCTGTAAATGTAGTTATAGATTCTCCAAGTGTTACTGGTATATTCTAAAATCTAATTCTGTGTTCAGCACACACTTTTGTTGGGAGAYGCTACATATCTATCTTCCTTAGCCAACTAAATTGCAACCTGAGGCATCAATCTCAGTGAATCTGGTTTACTCTCATATTTTAGCAAGACAAGTTGTTCCCTTTATGCTAARAAATAACATTGTGATATTTAATGCACTATCATATAATTTGATCTATAATTGACATCCCASTAAATTTCCTGGCCTTTTTGAAGACTTTTATGTTTCTGCAGAACTAATACATAGATAATTCCTCACCAGTTCACTTTGTATCAAATATGATTAATGTCTATATATATTAAGCACATATTTATTAAAGTAACTCGAGAGTTACTTATGTACCATGACAAGATGCTGACTTTAGAATTTGAAAATCTGGGATCAGGGGGTTGGTGCTTGGACTCACTTTCCTAGTGGATCGTTTGATGTACGGCTCGTGGGTCTTTGTGCCTCTTAATTTTGTTAAGTTCAATATTCTTTCTTCCGGTGGAGACTATTATGGAACTCATCCATGGCACTGGTACTTCACTCAGGGATTTACAGTCATGATTTTCACTTTCCTACCTGTTATGTTCGCTGGAATTTTCATGTCTAAGGAATGGAAGTTTTCTGGGCTTATTGCATGGGTATTAGGGGTTTACAGTTTGCTTGGACACAAGGAATTCAGGTACTTAAATGCATGTTCCATTTCTTCAAGAAGGACACCTTTTTATTGTTCCATCTTAAATTTTTTTCCCCTTTCTAATCTATTATTAACATTAGGTTTGTCCTCCCTGTGCTTCCAATAGCTTTGATGTTCTCTGGTTATGCATTAGCAACTCTGGGAAGCACCATTCAGTCATGTGGCCAAGAGAGTACTTCCAAAAGGTCTGAAAAGAGTTGCTCACCAAAATTGAGAATGGCTATATTTTTTCTCCTTGTTACCAATCTTCCTATGGCACTTTATATGAGCATGGTTCATCAGGTATGATCATTGACCTCTTTTTCAAATGCATTGTCTTGCCTTAATATAGCAAATTTCTTCCAGTAAATGAATAAGAAATATGCTCTTTTTTCTTGATTACATTCTTTATTTTTATTTTTGATTTCTTGTTCATCTTGAGATTAGAAAATATAGGGATTGTTACTGTGCAGAATGAAGATTAAAGTTTGTCTGGTCTTTTCTGTTCTTTCTTCTTGGTTGTCCTTACATGGAATTATGCATCAAAGCGAGGAACAGAGGATGTCATGTACTATCTTTCTGAAGAGGCTGTCAAGGGAAAAGTGAAAAGCATCCTTTTCCTTATGCCGTGCCATGCTACTCCTTTCTACTCAATCCTACACCATGACATACCAATGCGTTTCCTGGATTGTACACCAAGGTACAAATGCTAGGATGTTGATATGTTTAAAAATCTCTACTTTTGCTATTACGTTGTATTGATTTTATTTAAGTCCTCTATGTCATTTTTTTCCCTGTCTGGACTTTAACAGAGAAAGGAAAGGAATTTTAGATGAGTCAGACCAATTCATGATGGACCCAATTGGGTTTACCAAAGAATTTGCTAAAACTTGGTCTTTACCAAGTCATATTGTAGTGTTCGATTCTCAGGAAAGGCTGTTAAAGGAGTTTCTAACGTCACATCAATTCCGYGAGGTCCTAATTATTTCTATCTTATGCTTGATCTAGAAGGTTTAAGGTTTCTCTCCTTTGACTTCTGATAGATTTGGATTTGATTTTTGATGTATCTAGTTCCATGATTTTCAGATGAAAAGGTTTTTCCATGCTCACTTCAAAGTTGATCGAGATCTTCAGGCATCAGTTGTTCTATATGCTTTTGAAGGCCAGTGATTCTGTCTCGAAGGAGCAAGTAGATTAATAGAATATTGCTTACCTGGTCCTGTCAAATTTCATTTTCTATTTGGATTTTGTGATTTGAACCTCTATCTTGCAATACTTTCTTTTTCTTTTATTAATTTCCTAATACATGAAGAATATTTATCCTATGTGTTTTCATTTGCTTAAAGAGAAGGGTTAATGAGGTTCCATCTAATCATTAGTTTATCTTTTGTTTATTCATACTCTTGCTTGCAACATATATATGTCGCCAGGCACAACATTCTATACACTGGCATAACAAAGGGTCTTTAAAACTGAGAATGAATATGTTCCTGAGTTTAATTTGAAGTTATTAACAATGACAAAAGGGAAACAAGAAAGAATACAAATAGAAGGTATCTGGTATGACAGAAAAAATTGGCTAATTGGGGGCTGATTGACTGGGATCATTCTTTTATCATCCAACTTCACACTTTACTGAATATGTAGTTTCATCTATCAAGTGGCACATTTCATATCTCTTAAGAAAGATATCAAATATTCCTTGGTTTCTTTATGTTGAATAGCTGATAGCATGTTCTTCTATTAATTATTTTAAGCTTAGTTGCTCATAGGTAATTAGCTCTTTCTTGGACAAGCTGAGAAGATGAATTAGAGAACTACCTTTAGTTTCCAGGCGAAATATTTTTCAAGTTTACTACTGTAATTTTCTTAAAAAATGTAAAGATGACATAGAAGACTCCCCATTGTATATTTTGTTGTTGGTATCACAACCAGCGATTACTTTTAGCTGTATCACTTTTTACTTGCCCTTGCATACAGTGATTATGAGTAAATAGTTTTCAGAAGAAGGAAACTCTTTTCAGTTGTGAAGACAACCTAAAGTTTTCTYTTCCCATTAGATGACAAAACYTGTTATCTCCTCAYGGATGGCATTCTTTTGTCAGCAATTTTTTAAGTGGGAGATCCATTTAGATAATTAGGGTCGGAAAATGACAAAACATAGGTCTTCATGAGACTCTCAAAGGAGAATTCTGTCAAAAGACATTTTGTGGATTAGACTGTAAGATCAAAACTAAGAAGTTARTTCAGCTCCTTAGCTYTGCAGTTTGTGTAAAGTTGGGTACTGCTATTTGTAAAAGCATCCTTAAAAAAAGCTAAGAGTAATGCCTTCATTCATCCCAAGGAGAATAGCAACTCTCAAAAGTGAAGCAGATCACTATAAGATAAATGGTGCATTGTGCTGAAATCTGTTTTGCAACTTCCTGAGTGCTTTAAGCTTCTATTAATCACTTCAGTACATGAATCTCTCTCTCTCTCTCTCTCTCTCTCTCTCTATCCACACAAAATATAAGTAAAATTAGATCATAAATTGTGAAGCCTTACACGCAGCTTCATTTGTATAGAATCTGGGAAGCCTGGGATTCCAGTTAAAAACTTAAACTTGTCAAATATTATTACAGATCCTTGTTTAAGTATCTATAATTTCATTGATCTAAGGATGCAAAAGGAAAGAAAGAAGGAAAACCACACAGCGGTTGCTGCATATGGGAGTTCCTGCTTTATATTTTAGGAAGACACCTAAATTTGAGAGGGAGGGGGCAGGGGGGCATTTTGTACATTTATACATAATACTAATAAATCATATAAAGTTAATAAAGGAGCTAATCATTTGATAGATCATATGTCGATAATTTAKAGTTTCCAAATAGCCTTATTATCAGTTGTATCAAGATCCAGCAGGCATCTTAAAACAGTTGGCAGACTTTTGATATGACCCATTCTGATTATCACGATTTGCTAATGCAAKTTGCAAATTTCTGCAGTTAAAAGAGATTTTTTCTAACTTTTTCTTTTTAAATTATAGATTTTCTAATAAAATGAATATATTTTATTTTGGATGATTTCTGCCTGTTAGTTCCTTTATATGACATAGTAGGGTGTTCTGGCATGAAGGACCCCAACAAGCTTGTTAGATTCACCATTCCAACTAATTCCTAGTTTTGTTTGTCCAATTTTCTAGTATTTGTCCACCTCGGTAAGAGCTATATGCTTACAGGAGAGCCATCCAAATGCATGCATTGTTTAAATTCCATTTASCTATTGAATGAGTCAAATTCATGGGCTCATTATATTGTCCAACTGGTTTGTCTCATAAATTAGTTTATCCGGTGGAGTCACAGTACTTTTTCACTAGAAGCATAGTTTGGTGATCCATTGTTGTTCACTTTTCATAAATTTAGTCTAAAGATTTATAAATATAGACTTCTGTCTGAAACTTCAAGAAGAGCATATATCGCTGTAGGATGTGCCTTTGTATGAAGGGACTCTTCCTAGTCTCATAGCATTGGYAACAGTGATAAAATGAMTCTGGTTTTTACTATTGACAAAGTAATAAGGATCAAGTAAGTTGATTCTTCTACTAAAAGTAGGAGTAGATAAACACAAATAGACACAAGTAGATTATTCAAAATATTATTGGTAATGTATTTGTCACAAATCAAGGCTGGGTAATCTATTGACTTATATTTAAAGAAGAAACATCTGCAATAATTACATAACATGACGAGGTATACAACATGCTGATACAACATATGAAATTCTTGCAATTTCAGGTTTTGTAGAGTTGAAGCTCATATTTTGTAAATGAAGTAGAAAGCATCAGCATCTGATGGATAGTCATAGACCATGTCCTGTAAAGCTGATAGTCATCCATCATGTCAAGTTTGATTATCCCCTTGTTTGTAGTTAGTACAATGAGATAACAAGTATCAGTTTCTGCAGCTTCTGATTCCTTGTACAACTCAGCGTGCAGATCTAATATAATACCTGAGACCATGAAAAAGGGAGATTGTTAAGTAATCCTTCTTAGGTTAAATGAAAAAGGGAGATTGTTAAGTAATCCTTCTTAGGTTAACTGTTGATTATATGGAAGCACTAATTAGGTGTAGCATGAGACATATCTCTGTGTATATATATTTATATTTGAAACTGAAAAATGCAAGTAGATTAAGCTGAGAAGAGGATAAAGAACATTGATATCAAGTAAAGAACATACTTTCTTTTGGTCTTGCAAAGTTGTTCAATAAATTAGGCTTCCTCATTCTTAGAATAACCTGTAGAGTAGAAAATCATGTATACATTGAGTTTTGCCCAAAGAAATCTAGGCATTACAGTGGCCTAAAGATGTTAGTCTAAAATGAATAGAAATCTTTGTGAGAACAAATTTACTCGCCTTAGCTTCAGTGTTCAGGATGACTGATACTGACCTGAAGTTGCACCTCCCTGTTTCAGTTCAAGTCAAGCCATGAAAGAAATTGAGTAACAAATTGAAGTTTTATTAAAAGAAAAGTAATTTAAGGAAGCCAGCCTTGAAAATGTTTTATGGATCAAGTCATATTATGTCCTTTCTTTCATGAATTGATTRCTCAGTTATGAAATGAAAAACTCAGATGTAGTCCTTTTACCATCTGCTGTCTCCACACTTAGCTCGACACCCTTGGCAAGCACTGATCTCGAGTTCTCAAAGTCAAAGTCGAAATCATTGTTATCCTCAATTGGTAGAACTGGAGTGCTGCCATTTAGTTTGTTCTTGATTCCTGATCTSACTTTAAGTGTTGCTGCCCCTCTTAGCGCTGGAACAAGATCAAATAATAATTTTGTGGTGAACAAATTTATCATCAGAAGTTTAATTTCAGTGCTTCTTTTTGTTACTTGAAACTTTTGAGAAGTCCAAGGATGAAGGACTAAAGGTATAGCTGGCTGTTAAAATTGTGTTTTCTGCTTTCATGAAAAACTAGTTCGATTCGTGCAATCAGGAAGGCAACAGATGAAATGAATTTGTGAGACTGACAAAACTGAGCCTATAATCTCTTTCTCTCTCTCTCTCTCTCTCTCACTCTCTATTGCACACACAGAAACAAAGGTTCTGGAGAGGACTAAAAACAGTTGAAATCATTCATCCAAAGCTCAGAAGCACCAATAGATGAATGGATCAAAAGCTTGTGAAGTCATATTTTCAGGAAATCATCTGATATTTAAGACCATGACTTATCTATGAAGACACTATATACACTAAAGTTCATATGGAGTCGGATTAACCTTAYGTAGATTATCTCCCCTGTGTGATCATATACATTCTCCTGCTTAAAATATCTCTGATTTTCTCTTTCAACTATTAACTTCCTTTATTACATTTTCCAAGTTAACATTGTGAATGGTAACATTTGAAAGAGCAAGGGAGGAATTACATGGGATGGGGGAGCTATGGTGACAAAGTTAAAGATACTAGTGGTAATCCACAGACATCTAGTCTTCAAAAGTTATTATTATTATTAATACAGATACATACATACATACATATACACTTTTTTTCTATAGTTGTATTTGTATCATCCAATAGTTCAGGGGAGGGGACTGAATTCAAGTCCTTGATATGATGATGTAATACCAGCAAATCATGGTTAAGATAAATGCAGGAGAATTGTGGCTTAGCTCATTATCCCTGGGTTATTCCTTATTGGGGGTTATTCCTTATTGTGTATTGGTTGTGCACATGTGTCTGCTTGCACGTGCATGTGTTTTGTTTCCTTTTTGCCCTTTCTATTTTTGCAGTGGTAATAAAAGTTTTTCTGGTTTGATAGTTGTAATAGTAGAGACAGGTACTTACATGTCGTTGCTGCAGCAGTTAGTGTTAAGATGTCACTTGTGCTTGTGCCAGTCATGGCTGAAGCTAAGACGCTGCTGAGTTCCTCTTTCTTTGCCCCCATTGCTTCTGCAACTTTGGCACACTGAGCAGCAACAAGGGCTGTTGCTGAAGCCACTGCRRACTCCTTGGTCGTGGTTGAATCRCCATGTTTTGAATTTTCAGCTGCTATGGCAGCTAAAGCAGCTGCCAGACCTGCTATTGATACCGCTGCATGCACTTCAGCTCTCTGCAGCCTCTTTTCTTCTTTGCTCTTCTGCTTAATCTCTTTAAGCCATTTCTTGATCGAGACATGCTTAAATGGTGGAATGATTTTCCATGACATCTGCATGAAATAGAGTAGAAATGAATTAGTACTAAAACCATCAAACCGATGTGCTAAAAAGTTGCAGATTATTGACATACCCATTTCTTCTTGAAGTAGCTGTTATAGTTCAACTCTGGGTGCATCGCTTGTTGCATCCATATCCATGACTAAAGGAAAAACATGAAATTGTCTTATGAATTTTACTGTATAAAATTATAGAGTAGTATATTTGTAGTTGTGAACTGAATAATARCAGCAATTACCTTCACATCATTGGACTTCCATGGAGGAACAAACTTATCATTGTCATCCATCTTTATACTCTTGTCCATCTTCTGCTTTTAATCAATATTGCTTCATGCACTCATTATTGTCATAGACATRGATGCAAAAGAATTAGACTAGAAATAGAATTATTTTAACTTACCAGGAAAGGGGCCTTGGTGCCATTCTCCAGTTTTGTGATTGAATTACTATGAAAAACTAGTGATTCCTCTTGTAACTCAGGTTGGAAAGCATGAACAGCAAAATTGCACCATGCTCGCGAGAGAAAATCCATTGTCTCGGGATGCGCCTGAGATATCGTTGCTGCTTTAAGCTCAGAATCCATTGATCTAAGAGGTAACYTTGCAGTAGCTTCACCGATGTTGCTCACTAGAATGGGAAAGGTCTACTTAGTTCAGCATATAAATAACCTCAAAAGTGAGGSTAACTTTCAGTTTTAAAGAATTTAACTTGCAGTCATTGCTTTTGGTTATTAAACTATGTGTGAAATAGAACCAAACATGAAATTTATAAGGATTCGAGATTAACAAGCTCTGATGCTAGGGATGTTAATGAGACTTAAACTGATAATGAAACTAGTAGTTTTACATCTGTTATGAGGCTCCAACATGTGGTCCATAAACCATCTTGAAAGTGATWCTTATTTCACTTTATGCAGTMGATTGAATGATAAACGAAGGGATAAACAAGCTTGTGAATCATTGTTGTTGGTTGGATCACCCCACTTAAGAATAAAGAAAGAATTACTTAAAAAAGGATTTCATGTCTATCTGCACATTTGTGGATCTAAGAAGATCAAAACCAGTGAGACCTAAATGTACTTTCTTTATGTCCTCCCTGTTTTTGATACTCTGAAATTTCGAACAAAGTTGAAGGGGGCCAAAGGGATGAGATATCACAGTTGGAAAGGACGATATGAGAGTATGATTTCTTGTTTGTTGCATATTAAAATCTTGAAGATTCAAGAAAACGGAGGACCCATAAGCATTATCACTGAAAGATAAGCAGATTTTGATTGGGAAGAAGCCCCCCACCCCCACCCCCACCCCCGTAGCTTGTTGGAAGATGGCCAACACGTGCTAACCATTAGAGAGGCATGAAAACTTGCAAGATTGTTAACAGTAAAAGGAGCACGAGGACCCTTTTCTTTGTATCTTTTAACTCGTACCAGAAGTTCAAGCAATGGAGGATCTTAACATGGACAAATGGTAGGATCATTTTCCAGCTAGGGCTGTCTGCCTCAAGCTTCCCAGTTGCTTRACATGTTTAACCAACACAAAAGCATGCAAATATGTGTAGACACAGACAAACGCCAGTRACAAAAGCCATGGAATAGYGTTTATAGAATGGGATCAATTAACAAGWAGTAGTGTTTATATAGTAMKAYGGTCTGYCAACTGTTCAACTCATTATTTAGATTTGATCCGTCTGATSAATTTGAGTCAAATAACAATAAACTTACATGGAAAATGAAAAATTAATTAATGAGTTYGTTAAAAGTTCGRGTTCTTGGGCTTTAACKAGTTGATCGTCTCTRGGGTTTTTGATAGARTTGGWYGAACCGTTTCRTGTTGATGCYAGGSATAATAACAWGTATAGGAAGATGGTAATGATCGATMTTGTATATAGATAAGTTCTTGAAAAGGGGTTTTCAATCGAAATGGATGAAAGGTCCAATAAATTTTAGGTTTAGTATCACAAGCAAGGAGATACTAGGKATAYGTGGAACCCGACCAACTAGGTTTTTTGAATGGGATTTTACTTGAAGGGTTGMATCGACCAACACCATTAAGAGTTAAATAACAAAGATGGGGAGAGGCTAGTGTTATTGTGAAGCATGATCACCAAGCATGCGAGTAGAGGGGCCAACATTGGCAAAAGAAAGTAGGAATGTATAATTGAAGCAAAGTTCTTCAAAATAAAAGAAGGGTTTTGTATAATGAGAGAACTCTTAGCTAACTTTAAAGAATATTAGCCTTTTGCATTACAAAATTAATAGGAATACCTTTTTGCATTAGCATTAACTTTTTAATATGTACTAAAGGTACATTTTATACCTTTAAGTTGACGATTTGATAGGACTTGTTAAAGGTGTATTCATTAGGCTCATGTGATCAGACACTTTTATGCCTTCTTGGATTTGTTCTTCTTTCATATTTATATGCCGTTTTCTTTTTCATATATTTTTTAAAATAAAAAAATATTTTTGATTATTTTAATTGAAAAGATACTATTTTGAAGAAAATTTAGATACACGAATATATGATCAAGAGGACCACCATGGATGCAAAAGAAGGGGAATCTTACTCTAAACTTGAGTTCGTGAGGATAATCTCACACTTATCTAGGATGGGATATGAAAGATTAATCATATGTCAAAATRTTACGTGAGGTTCAAAATATTTCTTAGAAAAGAATGGATTTAGAAGATATATTAGAGTTAAAAGAAATGATGTTCGATGAATTTGAACATTAATATAAAATAAGGAGGTAATGATTCTGATTTTTAATATTGTATGCGAACTCAACTCTTGTTAACAACAATGATTAGGAAACATGTAAGTAGCTAATTAGAGAAGATGGGTAGGATTAAGAAAGTAATCCTTTCTTTCTAATTATTCTTTGGGAGATAGTAAAATTCTTTTTCACCTTTTGCTGTGATTTTGGTTTAATTGTGTGTTTTCTTAATTTTATATTTTTAGTTCATATTAGTTAGAAGTTAATTCCGGATGAAAGTAGGGTTCGTARTTATTAATTAATTAGAAGAAATGTCTTAAATTTTTAGAAGTAAACAAAATTCAGAATCAAAATAAGCTCACTTGGGCCTTGGCGTGCTTACTTTCTTTTGGGTCAAACAGAGTAATGTTAATGGACAACTAGGATACGGCCCAATTTGGTTTTCTTTTATCACCGCTGCAAATTTTTTTTGTTTTGTTTTTTTTTTTTTTTGGAGGCCATGTCCAAATAGATTTAAACGGCTCTCAAGAAGGTATATTACTCGTGGAACGAAACCTTTGAGAATAGGTTCTAAGTGAAGTCAAGGTGATATTGAGTCACCACGAGACGATGATGTAATCTCATCTTGTGTTGTTGGATTTTCGTGTAACTTCTAGTAGTGATCAGGTTTTAAAAGAAATAAATTGATATTATTTAATAATTAAGTATAAAATTAATTTTTGATGAGAGTTGAATTCGTTCATTGAAAGTTCAATATAATCTTTACTCTTTTTATCCTTGTCAACTGGTCACGTTGCGAAGTACAATAAAGATTAATTTTATGCATATATTAATATACCATTCTTTATGAAATATCACAAAATGTTTGGTACAATAATTACTTCTCCAAAGTTTCTATTTCTTTTTGGTAAATTTCAGTCTTGATGATCACATCATTTGGCATGGTCACTCCTGCACCAACCTATGTTCCTCGAACTTTAAACGCACTATACACAGAGGAGCAGACATGCCAAGGCTGCAACCTGCAATTGAGTGCGCATTATCCTTGGTGGCCGCGAACTCTTGCTTGCTAAATTGTCTCCATGGCAAACTCTCCAGCCAACTATGGTTCCCTCCTGCTTCTGCTATTATACTTTCTCCTGCACAAAATCTCTCAGACATGCACATATTTGGCTGTCCAAAGTGCAAACGTCTTATGTTTCTTCAGCATGCGAACGAAGGACAATGAGAAACACTGTAGTTGGGGYCTCTACTCCTGCTGTCTCAGTTTCTTAAGGGGGAAGTGTCTGGCTGGGATACAAAGTTTCAAAAACGCAGAAAAGCTTTCGACCACACTGGTTAAGGCTTACGAATGAATAGAGATAATGGAGTTAGCGGTAGTACACTGACCTGGAGGCAAAATCGGTTAGAAACGGTCCCYTATAGGCAATAGGTTCTGAATTCTTCACATTCCAGTTCTGAAACATCAAGAGAGAGTAGCAGTTGTAGGACCGAGTCTCAACTCAATCTATTCAACCTGTAGCCCCTCTGCTCACTACCTCTCAACGATAATTGCATCCTGCATTTACTTTGACATAAAATTTTAGAAGATGATTTAACCTTATTTTAACTCATCTTATTGCATTTACACATAAGAAATATGTTTTTGGAAGGTGGATTTATTTGAACCGTAGACATTCTATTTCGAAGAAAGAGAGTACAAATGAAATCGTTTCAGCTAATTTACAAAAATTGTAGGTGATCAAATCGGAGCCCACATGACTCGAGCTTCAAAATGAAAGAATCGTTGGGAAGCACATTGCAAAGCTTCACCGAGTTTTGTTAGTACTTGGTTTATCDAAGAGAGTTAGAGTTTGATTAATATTTGACCTCCTCGTATTAATATTTTATATCAGAGTATATTATGCTACCCGAATAAACCCCTAACCCTTCTCTCTTCTATTGTCCTCTCTTAGCTTCTCTTTCTCTTTAGATTATCTCACAAAACACATACTACCATACTAAGAGAAAGAAAGTAGCTGGGAAATGGAAACTGAAATGAACTTAATTAAACATTGTTGGTTCGTCTGTACAAGGCCTTGCTATACCAGCCATATTCTCCTAATTCATCTAGTTAAAAACAAAATTAAAAGAAAATATTTATATATTCGACTCTCCTTGTTCTTGGCTGCATTCCAACTGCATTGTAACATTGGCAAGACGTCGCATTACATCTACTTGGAGTCGGAGTGAAGCAATATAATCTAGGGTTTCTCTGATCAAAGAAACTTCATCCATGGATTCTCCGCCAGGTACAAGACTCTTGAGCACTTGGGTTCTCTTCTTCACCAATTGTTTTGCGATAGAACTAGCTTTAACCACATTGGTTTCAGCKTTTTTAAGGCGTCGAGCAATGTAGCTCTTTCTCATGATCTTATTGCTTCTAACTCTGTTCCTGCAAATGGCCATGCTCGTCATTGGAGCTTTCTTCAGTCTTTGATCAGAATCTGAGCCTAAAATGTGTCCGACGAGGATCTTTTCCGTGGCATCCTTGGAAGCCTTAGCCATTATTGCACGACTCCAACATGTTGTATCAACTCTTGTGGAAGCTATAGCAACATCTGCTGATAATTTTATCGCCTTTTTCCTATCAAGAACACTCATTTCCTTCTTCGTAGTACTGTATATCTGCAAACCTTTTAACCATCTTTTCAGAAACTCATGCCTGACTGACCCCGGAGCCCGCATTCTTAGAGAAATGATAAAATCAAGTCCTCCTTTCCAGCTCGGTTTGCAGTATCTGAATACCGAAGCAAAAACAAAAACTTTGCATTCAGATTATATATGCACAAATATATTCTTTTGATCATTACTCTATTCTTCCCATTTCATGGGGTGGTGGCTTTTGTTTTGGTGCATGATAGGTATATTCTAGTCAAGGGCGGAGTTATGGGGTGGCAAGAAACTGCAAATGTCCCAACATATTTTTTTTAAAATATCGTATGAGATTAATATTTATATAAAATTTTTGTTCTAAAAAGTACTAACTCCCTCCCCCAATATTTTTTCATTTTCTCTTGCCCCTCAAAGCTAAAATGTTCGCTCCGTTCTTGAATTCTAGTTAAGAACAGAACATATGGAAATTGGATAATGCTGTTAACGCAAGATATATATAACCAGGCTTGCTTTGACAAGAAAGCGATTGAAAATAGAGAAGAAAGGATCAAATTGTTCATGATTGCCATCTGGGCTTGGGGATTGTGTACCAAAGCAATAGAAAAGCTGATGACAAGACAAAAGCTAATGAATTCAGATCCTCAATTGAACATCTGCGTTTCCATAGATGGTAAGTACTCACCTTGCTGTTATACTCTCTACTGGATGGAAGAGGAAAGCATGGGAGCAGTGAAGTTCTTGGAATCCAAACTCATATTTATCAGTAACAACAAACAAGATCAGATACAAGTTCTTGAACATGCATCATAWACACAGAGCTAGAGAGAGAGAGGGACATACACAGACAGAGAGAAGAAGAATTTGAAGAATTTGAAGAATTAGAAGCCGAAGAATGTGCAAACTAAACAGCTCATTTATTTAGGGAAAGGAAGGGAATTGAGAGGGGGAGGGGAGGTGGGGTTGAAGGTGGTGGGACAATAGGAGAAAGACACAGCACATGCAGGCACATGGAATGGAGGGTCCACAATGGAAAACCCTAAGACAAATATTTGAAATGTAAGGCGTTTGAAGACAGATGTTAAGGTCGCCCCCATTGTTATGCAAAACCTAATATGACTACACAAGGGATAAAACAAATTTTGCCCCCTAATGCTCTCATTCATGAATATATGCATGTGAAATTCTTTTTCAAAACAATGATCACAAGAATCCCTAAAACAAACTACGTGGCATTTCTAAATTTTCATATCCATGCATTAGCCCTACGTCTTTGATTGCTATATATGGTGTCTATATATTTCATTGTCGTAATCTGATTGGTATTAAGAAGTGCGTAAATGAGAATTTAGTAAAAAAATATATTAAAAGATTTTCATATTATTATATTATATATGTATTAGTAGCTATTTGATATATAATACAATATGTATTCCTTCCGTTTTTTCAAGGTGTTTTGGTAATTCATATGTCAAGACATTTTATTTTTTACATTTTTACCCTTATTTAGTTTTCACTTGAGATGTGGTATTTCTACATTGGTGATACTAATCCAGATTTCTAACTTTTGTTCGGGGAATGGTTTGACCCATAATGCTTTCATCCTTTTTTTTTCCTTCTTATTTTTGTTATTGTTTTTTCAACCAGTCTTTTTCTTTACGGAATAAGGATAAATAATTTATGTTAAAAGCAATTTCATACTAATTTATTGTATATCATAAATCATATATTCTGATATACGTTTTTAGGAAAGTTTATGGGAGAATAATTTGAACTTAATCGATCTAGTTAAGGTTGGTATTAAAGACACTCAAATCATCAATTTTACATTAGCAACTTAGCATTTAATATTACTTTTAGGATTATAGGAAGTAGAAACTAATTAATCATTTTATGACAATGCATTTAATAGARTTGAAATTGGTAAGAGGTTTTCAAACTCTAATAGGCGTTTATGATCTCACGTTGCATAGTACTGGTGGCTAGGACATGAACTTTATGAACCAAGACTATAGAAAAATCAACCATCCTGAGCTTGAACCCATGTGATGGATGTACTAGTCTACCACTGCATGCATTTTCTTGAGAGTTACTTCATCAAATGTCATCCTCCCGAAATCAAGGAAAAGAAACAGAAAGAAAATTTTACTACCTGATAATCTCATGGCAGGAAGTTTCGTTTTCAAACCCTGGTTCGAATAGGAGAAGTAGGCTATGCTAACGTGCCTTGAACGATTCGGGTCAGGCGCATAACAAAATACATTTACCATTGAAGATCCAGCAGCAAGTTTAAGTTATACCATCCAAAACCTCGCCGGCAGCAAATTTTTCGGCACCCCTGATAAGGTAGATCACGACAGCTCCAGTATTGCTACAGTTTCTTGAATTCAGTTCATGCACATCGGTTGTGCTTTCGAAGATCTTGTACTATGGMACACAAAGATCATCAAGACCAGTTCTTCTGAAGAAGTACAGATCATTCAGTTTCAAGAACATCATCGTTGAGAGCTCAGAACATTTAATATTGGATCCTTAAAACGAACTGTTTAAGGTTAATTATGTTGTAAGATTAAGATAAAGATCGAACAGTATCAACATTAAAAACAGTGATGAAGAAATCAAGAATTGGCAGGATCCGGAAAACATGCTGAAGTTGGAGAGAAATGTGGGTCCAAAAAGAAGAAAAATTTTTGGGGGCATAATTTTTGGCTTTGGCCAAGAAAGAAAATCACACCCACATGGTCTCCACATGGGGGATTTCTAAAGCGTGGCTTTGAGGACTTTCCCAAACTACAAATCTTTACCAAMAATTAGAGACTGAGTACACTTCTCTTGTCCTCTCCTATTCCATTCTCAATAGTCCTTTTTACTCAAGTAAGACTTGGAACCAAAAGGTTTATGACTAGTGATATTTTGACCACCTTTCTTTTCTTTCTCTTAGAGTACTCAGCATCTTCGCATCCTAAACTAATTCAGGTTCGATTAGAATTGGGAATGTGTTCGCAATAATTTTATTATTACTACGAAGAAATTAAAATCGGATCCAAAATTCTTTTAATATGACACTATAAACAAATATCAAATAATGAATCTCTTTCTGTCTTAGCAGTCTACTTATTAACTATTTCAAATTATTACATTAATACTTTGACCACTTTTCCTTCTCCGAGAAYACTCAATATCTCCAGAAGTGTAATTTAAAATTCTTTTAATATGATATTATAAACGGAGAAAATGAATCTGCTRCATATCTACATGCATTATTAAACATATACAATAAATAAATTGTGACATAAATAGACAGATACCAAAGACTTGTGGATTATTCTAATGATATGAAGTTCGGATTAGCTATGGAGAGAATCTAGTGGGAACCTGAAAGCAAGAAAGAGTACATTAGGAATCAKTCATCKATCTATAAAGCAYTGATATTTCTAGTCTGGATTTGGTTGACTGACCTACTATATTTCAGTGTGTACAATCTATATATATTACTTATGAAAATGATTGGATAGTGTATATAACAATCAAATACTTTTCCCCTTCGAAATTGAATATGTACTACTAATCATATCTTCTTGACGGAGCGACGGCTATGCTGATGCTACTAAATATTCGTTACGATATCAAAAAATCGTGCCATGACTATTTATTTTTATAMAATAATATCATGGTAAACGTAAAYTTGAATAGTCYTATTATTAAATCATTAAAAATCATCACAAGTACAATCGGCTTATATTTGATCGATAAATCTTAAAAARTTTTATCCATCAGCAACCTAGAGAATTAGTTGTTCGAACTCATTATTCTCTTAAAGTAAGGAGGTTAATTTTTACCATATGTGATGTGCATAAAGAGGTCAATTTCTTTCTTTACTTATTCCAACATCAACATTCGACATGGAAAAGTTAAATTATTTGGACATATCAACATATAATAATAAATGTGCTTCAATAACTTTTTACCAAAATCTCTGCAGTAACATGCATATGTCTCGTCCAAATCTGACTTTTAACCCACAACATGGTTCTCCTCTGGTCCTAGGTTTTTTGAACTRGAACATGTGGCCCAATGTCTTAGTGATACATTCACCATGTTTGCTACCAGAGGTGGAGTTATAGGGGATATCTACTTTGAAGATTTGTACTATTTCATTTAAAAAGAAATAATAATTTTCAAAGTTTTTAATAAAAAAATGTAATATTTTTTATCCCGGAAAACTATTATAATTAATCGATGATAGCATTATCATTTTCATTTCACAATATAAGTTATTTTAAATTTTTTTTGCACAAACTAATATTCTTGAGAATAAGAGTTTTTTTTTCTTTATTTAAAACTTAAAATACCTAAAATGCCCTATCTTGCTCCTTTTTTTCCCCTAATTCAAGATAATAATACTACATCAAGCTAGATGCTCTTATTTATTCCACTCTCTCTCTCTCTCTCTCTCTCTCTCTCTCTTCTCTATTAAAAAAGATAAAATGTCAATTCATAATCAAATGTAATAAATAAAAGATTTTGATTTTGATTCAAATGATATTTCTGATAATCGATTTTAAAACTGATTAGAATAATGTGAGGAAGATAAATATGAATAATATTGATTTTTCTTTGATAAGTGCGAAATGATACATTATTTGAAAGAGTTTCACCCATAAAAAGGATTTATATTACGAAATGAATACACTAATTTATAATAGTATAATTTATTATATATCTCTTCGTAATTTCTAGGATAATATAATATGAATAGAATTAGGAACTTGAGTTGATAAGAGTAATTCATATATGTCAGGAAGGAGATGTAATGGGAATATAACTCGAGTCGAATTCGGATGTAATTTTGAATAGTTAGTAAATTGACAGAAAAGTCAAATCGAAGTTTGATATTCAATTTTTATTTATGACATCATATTAAAAAAGTTCTATATTGGCTCTTTCCCTGACTCTATTGATATAGACTAGATTTAATTCGAATTAGTCTCGCTAACATAAATATATTGAATCTCAATAAATTAAAAAAAAAGAATTAGGTAGTTCTTCCCTACATATTTATGGAAATAGTAAAGGTGGGCTTTCTTCTAAAATTTCAAACTCACATGGTTGTAGATAAGGGCATTGGGTCCAAGAAGAAAAGCCGAAGGGTCAACCCCCGTGATTTGCGGTTACCCTCAAATTGGCTCATTTYCAAGGGGAAAAAAGAAACAAAAAAGAAAATACTATCTTAACATTCATCATCTATCAAACACTTCCAAGGACATTCGGATCGTGACTCACTCTTGTCCCTGCATGTTTGATCCTCCAATTCAAAGAGCATTTTCTTCTCCCCTACCCCGAAGGAAGGGGGTTCCCCAAAGAAAGATCTCATATTATACAAAAACAAATTATTCATGAAAGCTTCACTATAATATAAAAATATTTATACGATTACGAATAGATATTTRTTYRTYATTTATTGAATTTAAAATTTCACTTATCTTTATTCGTAATAATTAATGAGCAAATAACCTTCAAAAACTTTGCCAAGAGAATTATCTTTTCATTTTTAACTGAGATTCGATATCATCATTATGGTGAGAATTTTGGATTCAATTGTGCCTGTAAATTCTGATTCTTATTCGTGAGAAAATTTTGACCTAATACTCTTAATATATAACTACAAGTAGAAATTGAATGCAAAATCGAATTTGGTTTCCCTGTCGACTCGACTCACCCAAGGACGAAATTAGAAACTTATTTTTAAGAAGATGAGAGCAAATAACTGAGATATTTGCAAGTGAAGCAAAAGTCCGATAGAAATTTTAAGAAATTTTAGCTTTATATATAATTTTGAAACCATGTAGAAAAGGCGATTGCCAATTTCACCTCTGCCCTTCTTACCGGCTGAACTTAAGCTGCTAGTTTGTACCGGCATCTTTCTTATTTAATTATGACCTCTTTGTTATTTAATTATATACATTCGTACGAATTAAAATATCACTTTTTCAAAAGAAAATTTTTAAAAATAAAGAACTATACATATAATTCGTGTCCAATTCTTTTGTGTTTCAAGATTTCATACCATTTTTGTTTGAGTTTGCCTTCGATTCATCTTCTTTCCTGGACCCTCAAGAAAAGGAATAGGTCATGCCATGGGAGTGTGAGATAAGTTTGTGTCTTCTGCTAACTAAATAGAAGACTCTCATGAGAAAGCAACTCAGCAGAGAGCTTGTATGCACATACAAAACTCACAAAAATACACCAAAGAGAGACGCAAGTACAGCGGTCGTATGAAGGAACGGGCCATGTGAACACATGGGATGCTGTCCCTACGATGTTGTCACAAAGGTATGCATGTCCTACACCCCTCAATCATTAGTACTCACCTCCTTTTTCGGTCCAAAAGTTGAGCAGTACCGTCTTCTCGTCACACTGGTGTGTCCCATGAGATTTCATTAACGGAAAGAAGTTCGGATTATCTATCATTAGACCGCACAATATTTTTATTTCGTAAAATAAGATATATTATGATTACAAAAGTCATCTCTTATTAAAAGCACAAAAAATGTTTTATGACTCGCGACCGCCCACCTTCACTTTCATTTGAATTCGCAATTATAAAGAAATGAGATAAAATAATATTATATATTTTTACGATTGAAATTATTTGATTGTCAAAAAAAAATACTTTATCCTCAAATCGAATACGAAAAAAAAAAATTTTAACATTTGACACTATRGCTCATAATCATGTGCGCTAACCCTTTGAGCTACAAACCTGCCTCCTCCCCCCACATATTTTGAGAAGGATCACTAATGCAAAAAAATCTTTTACCATTTGCGAAACAAAAAAAAGAATCTACTTAACTTTAATAATTTATTTATCAAATACCGTACATTACTTAATTGAATAAAACAAACCACCACTAATAGCAAATCTCGAAATCAAATATTGAGCACTCTGGTTCAACCCTAAACAGATTTGAATCTTAACTCGAAGTCTTGGAACTCAGAAGTGATCCCCATCTGAACCCAACTCTATTCTAGTAACAATTCTACATCCCAGAATGCTGGAGTCGTTCTCGTCCACCACACTTTGCTTCAGATGAATACCGTTCGGAAAATGATAGTCACCATTTACTATAATCATTAACGAAATCACATAAAAACACCCTTCACGGGAAATTTTGAAGACAGAGCTCAAACCTCKATGCTTCGAACCTGTAACGGAGCTGAATCATTAACTTGAAGACATGTAAACTAGGTAAGGAATGTAACCCCAAGACATATTCTTTTGACAAAACAAGGTGGATAATCGTAAAAGATTAGCAGAATCGGACCATGCTTCCTATATGTGGACATAAAATAAAAGAGTGTCAACGCCTGAGAGATGTAACCAAATAGAAGAATAGCCACAAACACAAGTCGACAAATCCAAGATGGAGATGGACTTGCTCTCGAACTCGATGAAAGCTACTTTGCCCATGATGATGCTGTAATCAATCAAGAAACCTACCTAGCCATGCACGTGTGGTTCATTAAATTAGGACCCCTCAAGATAAGGGCACCTTCCTTGATTCACGTATGAATAATTGAAGAGCTATCTCACCTCAGTCTGCATCTGTGTAGGCACCACGGTCTTGGCTCTTTCAAGCACCTGCCCTAAGCCAGAGAMGTTGAAAAAGARGCCAACTGTCCGCATACAATGCTACACATGCTGTCAGACACACGAAACTGATCACAAAAATGCGCTGGAACATCATACGTCTTTCAATCCATGTGGTGGATGTAAACAATTCATTCAATTGCCCAAGCTGCAACCTAGATTTATCCCTATCAAAGATATTACCCTAATATCCAAGAACAAGAAATCTCACAAGAATATCAATCTCCCACTCATAGTTAACGTATATGCACAAATTTGCAACGACATGATGCTTGGGATTCAGTTGAATTGTTCAGAMCTCTMTGGGAGCAGCATTTTCTCCTGCCAGAGTWAGACATGAAAATATTCATARAAGAACCAGCCCWCCTTAAATCAGATCATAYYGGTRAGTCATTAACTTTCTTTGYCCTGATGCTGTAAAAGCTGTTACATAGAGWGTCTCGACATGTATAACCATAAGTCTCTGACAAACATGAACCAGTATAGTTGAGTACCCTTTCAATAATATTGTGATAAAGCTATATTTTCTCTATTAACCATAAAGCTA
>MEJB01000097.1:41103-110597 GCA_001752375.1 Rhazya stricta
CAATCTTTAATATATAATCAAAATCTCGAACATGCAGCACCAGCTTATGGGCAATGCAACATCATGAGTAGTCCACAGAACAAGCACATGCGACAACTTGGACTGATAAGAGGTTGCACAAGTCGACAGAAGAAAAGCCAWCGAGAAATTCCCTGTAGAGCTACATCCACCGCACAGATATTACAACTGAGAATCTTCCATTCATTACATTCAACAATTTCTTTAATGCTTGAAACATTAGATCAACAAAAGTCCTGACTGACTCACATGAATCAGGTTGTTACCCACGTAGTTGAAGGACATTTTGGTGTTTRACAACTAAAATTTTTCTTCCAGCGAGTAATAATATCTACAAATTCAGAAATTATTTTGAATACAAAATTTTGTAAAAGCTTACACAATAGCAACATCTGATACAAACTACATAGAAGGTGCTCGCCCAGAAATGAAYTTAACAGAACAAAACAATCAGATATGAATCCCATGTTGTTCAGAAGTTCTCCCACTAATGTCAAAGGACTAGATAAAGGATGCAACAATAGGTGTCCCCTAATCATGGAAAATGATAAACATGAGCAAATTTTGTAATCTGAAAGCTGAAGTATATTAACTTTCTAAAAAAGAGTAGTTTCCTATTTCAAGAGTGAGTCCTGCAAGTGCAAGCTCACGTATTTTGGTACTTCATACTTGTTAGTATACCGTCTTTCAACAAAAAATCATTCTGGAATTCACCGTACAAAGCCAAAAGGAAAAGCATGCTAATAATACACCAACCAGGTAATCCACTAGATTGCAGTATTATTCTAGAGAATGTAACCTATTAGGTGGAAAATGGCTTAAAGTACAAACGTAAATGTACTTCTGATACTAGACATTTTTCAGGCAAAATGCATGGTGTAAAGCACCAATATCGGCATTATTTTTCTAGTTTCATGATAATCTTGTTTGGGGTGTCAATCCRTCAAAACTCGAAGTATGAAAATCACTAAAAAGATGAAGAATACACATCTTTTTGATAGTTGACATTTTTCAGGCAAGACGCACTATGTTACAACTATTTTTCTCATCTCATGATAATCTTATTTGTGAAGTCATGGTACTTCTCCTGAAGATAGGAGTCATCCTGAGCTTTGATTGCAAGCAATGGAGACAGTAGCTGCTTAAAAATCCCAAGTCCTGTCCTGCTTCATGGTGTTTGTTGACCACCATCTTCCAGGAAAAGCAGCTTCTTGTCTTGGCCAATACAAATGAAGAATATAAAGGGAAAAGAGAAGCTGATACTCGACCAAATTGAGGAAAAAAAGCGAAATCATAGGACAGCAAGAGGTGGAAATCAGGAGCCGAAATTTGACTATGATGTTGGACATCAGTCATTTCTGGAGGTGTTATATCCATTACCACAATGTTGATAAAAGAGAAAGCTAATGTGCACCTGTATTGCTAAGAGAACTAGTTGGGATTATCCAAACTATGAGACAAGCAACTCAAAATTCCATTCAACAGGCAAGAGGCAATAGAAACAGATATCTTCATAAACAGAAGTTCCGAAAGAAAAGACTACAATGTAATGTCAAACATATGAAGTGAAAAACTTGCCACTGACCACAAATATTTCAAAATGCTTACCTTCACCCACTCAAGTAGTCTCCCCCCACCCCACTCAAGTCTCTCTCCACCCTCGGGGGGTGAGAGACAACTCTCAAATTCGGAAAAATTAGAAGCCTATGAAATATTTAAAATCACACTAACAATACACGAATATTCATAAATAAACTTTTATTTACATAAATAGATTGCAGATAAGTTRGAAAAGAGTTTATGCAGMGCAGKACTGGCTGATGTAAATCAAACAGAATTTCAGATGTAATGTGTACACTACCCTGGATAGATCAAGAAAGGCAGTTTTGCTGAACCACTTGCTTTACTGTTTCTTTTTGCAGCTGAGTACGCCTAACTATAGTAGTTCCACCATAARGATATTTACCCAATCTCAGTCCTTCAATTCTGATACTTTTTTTCCTCTGCTCTGGGTCTCTGATTTCCTCAGCTAATTTTTTCATTGATTCTTTCCRCTTGATCGTGTCTGTCTTCCCTGAGCCCAAAACTGGTCCTATAGTTGAAAACGAAATGTACAGTACAAAATATAGACATGCAATGTGTTAGATATGACACAGAGACCATGGTTGAACAAAGTTTAAAGGAATAAAAACACATAGAACCAGTAAAGAAAAATTAAATCAATTTTGAAATTCTTGATCCTACACCTGGGACTGACATCTATCTTTTGAGTCAATAGTATTCTAAGGAAATAAATCTTATAATCCCATAACTATTATAAAAGCCACATAGTACTAATTTCCTCTTCTTTCAATTTCATATCAGTTTTCTCGTCTTCAGCAACCAATATCGGTGAGAAATGCACACACTTTGTATCCCTATTGGAGCTCAATTGATTGTTTCAGCTCACACTTTCACACAGGCCTAGTGATTCCACCCAAACAACTTTATAAAATAATTCCACAACCCCCCCCCCCCCAAGTTGCTTCAAACCCAAGGATTAATCAGCAAATCTTGACCAACATCTTTGGAAATGAATACTMRSAAGGCTAATTTTCTTGACGATAACCACAAAMACCATTGTCGAACCCCACATTAAGTTTCAAACAACRATGTGGTCCTMTGATCAAGATTATATGAAACTCCTRTTGCTCAAACAGACATGTAAAAGSTGCAGAGTAAGCCCCGATAGTCTAACACACACAGCCTAAATAATATGTCAGCTCTCATAAATTTCTTTCCAAAAAGCACCTATGAGACATTTCCAATGGAAGAAGAATTTCGGTTCGGAAGTTATTATCTTAGTCCCGAGGGCAAAACATAACATATAGTACCTTTATCCTGAGGACTGGAAGCAGCATGAAACAAGGGCTCATAGGCAACTAAAGGAGCATACAAGTACTGATCAGATGCCAAATAGTTCTTCACATTCTGAAGAAAATTCTCGTTTTTCTCCCAAATGGGTTCACTTGCATTAACTCCTGGAACCATTATAACGTTCATTAATACCTATTGTCCCATGAAGAAACAATCCATTAAAAAGAAAACATAAACTCACAAAACAGACAAATAAAATCCCCAAAAACATGCAAAAGATCAAGAAACTCACCAGAATAAGAAGTAGAGACAGTCTCTGTTGAAAAAAAATCTGAACTTTGAGAAGAAAGCAAGGGTGCAAACWTGTAAGTATCTGATTTAAGATAATCAATAACTCTTCTCAGCACCGACTTCTTCTTTCCACGTCTCATGAGTTTCACTTTGCGATTTGATACAGAAGAAGCTTCCTTGGCCATGATGACTATGACACCCAAGAATCCTACTCGTTAACAAGAATTTCGAAGCTTTATTCTATACGTATAGAGATGAGCACTTGAGAAGTCGAGGAGATTTTGTCCATTCTTAAMTTTCAGTAAGTATCAGGACATTTTTCTTCGGGAAGTCGGTCAGGAACAGGTGTTGCCTAGTTGAGGCSACACCGTGTGAACAATCGTGACGGTGCCATGGTCAATCTCTTCAGGCCTCGGCAGATTGGGTAAAAATGTAATGGCCCATTCCACACCAAAGTTATGCAAATCCAATAAAAGATGGGCTTGAAGATTAGGACGAGATGGCCTAATGGGCTCTCTTTATTTGATGGGGGTTTTGGGTTAGGTTTGGGCTGGAAGATAATTTCAATAGAAATAGTGACTAATGAATATGTATGTAAAGCAATTGAAGAAATGTRTTAGGAGATTTTGAGTCCAAATTTTAATACGTTAATATTATTGTTATTGGTCTGGATTAATGAATAATTCTCTTTGCGAGAGGGAAAAAAATAACTCAACCATCATGTAGCCACCATAATCAAATGCCGGCGAAAAACATGGTAATTATTTCTGTCTTGATGCATTTAGAATTTGAATACTAATATTTTGACCGATGAATCAGAGTAGAATGTCATACGGTTAATTCATCCGCTTGRATATAAGCGAATTATTAAATCAAATAAAGTTTTGTGTTCAATCAGTGCTTGCAATGTTATGTTAAAAAAATTATAGATTAATATTCTTTCGAATAAAAGTCAAATTCTATTGATGTAGTTTGGCATAATCTCACCAAAACTTGGGCTAATAAAAAAAAAAAAATGTCATAAGGTGCTGGGTGTGGATGAACTATTGCAATATGATACTAAGGACAAACTAATCTAAGTGGGGGTAGGTGGTGAGGTGCAAATGGGAAGCCTCTTGTCCAGAACCAGAGATGCATTAAATTAGAAAATGAGTTGAAAACTGATGATAATAGTGAAAATCTCATACCTACAAGCCCTAGGTAAGTAACATATAGWAAGTAGACAAATACATCATAGTCTTCCTCCCAACTTCCTTGTCACCATTTTTAGTCAAAATAGCACTAAGATCTTAACTCTTTCTCGTTCACTAAGCACAATTTGCAAGACTATGAGTGCAACAGCTTTTAAATTTGACTAAGAAGGAATTGAAACATAGATTTATTTCGAGTAAAGAAATAATCAGTAACGAATATCAATTTATAAAGATCGATAAAATATCATTTCAACAAGTCTTAAATTACGAAAATAAACATAAAGAAGTGAGACTATTGTAGTTTATAAGCAAAACAAAAAAAAAAAAAGATTATAGAAATATGACTAAAAAGTAGAGATTGAATCAATATCATAACTCTCCAATCTAACCGAAGAAAAACCGGAGAGGGAGATGGGGAGAAGCAAATAAGATCAGAGAGATGTGTGATCTCTATGAAAGAGCRGTACATTAATTATCTTTTGGTTGTAGTAGATCGGGGAGTACTAAATACTMTGCAGCCGTGCAGCAATACTATCCCATCCAACCTCATAAAATCGGGTAAGATTTTTGTAGCCAAGAATGACAAGATAAGGAATAGCTTTTTGAGGATGTCTAGGATAGGTATAGCGCTCCACACTGTTCCGGGATATGGAACAGTGGCCAACCATAATGCATGTCGGTCCTTCGAACCTTGACTTGGCTGGCATTCCATTATTGAAACWTCATTTTAGATACTTTGAGATTTTCTTGATGAAGTCTCATGCAWTTGCTCTTGGCTATGATAAAAGGATTAAAGAACTTCAACTTCTATAATTATAGATAAAGAAGAGGWAAAGACRATGATTGGAACGAATACGAAGCATTTGTCGAAATTTTAATATGTGTCAATRCTTGTATATGATGCTCGTAAAATCAAAAGAGGGAAGATAACTCAAAATTCATCCAAATATTTGGAATTGAACTGAACATTTTGTATATTGAATGATAAATCAAGGAAATTGAGCGTCCCAATTGTAAATTGAAGTACGATGTTGTTAATGTTAAAAAAACATATCTTTTTCCTGCTTCCGATCAATCTATTTTCTGAGACTTGAGATCATCACTGCCTTTACTGAGACTCGAGACTGGTTTTAGTCCATGCTTCAATGCTGCTTCCCATACTAAGTCAATTCTGTCCACATCGATTGCTCCAACTTCGTGGTGTGTCCAGCCTTCTAAGGAATGAACCACACCCCCAGCATGGCAGGCATGGACTACTCCTCTCTCCATTGTGTACTGTTCCAGGGATGAACAAAAGAAATCAAACAATGTTTTTCACTCCTGATTCTGTCAATTTCTTACTATGATTTGTCATGATTGGATGGGTATTCTTGGATGTATTCTCAGATTATGACCGCACCTTAGGCGAAATAAAGAACTGGGATAGAGTTGTCAAGGACAATATCTTACCTCACATGACCCTAGCCCTTCGACATCTTGGGGTAATCTCATAGCAGCAAGATCACCATAAGTGCAATCTCTTCTAAACCGAAGAATGGGAGGAACCACAAATTGATGAAAGTGAGCTCCAGATGGTGCAAAACTTTGCTCTCTTGGCGTGATCCACTTGCCAACTATCCAAGTCTATCAGGACAGAAATGGACAAGATTAGACCTTTAAATCTGTGTTATTTTAACTTAATTCATATGACAATATAAAGTGTTGTTGCAATGTATTGCATCCGAATGAACAGCTTCCACATATTAGTTCTTGAGCTAATCAATCAGTTTTTGATGCATTTATTAGATGGCCGAAGTCATTTCCAAGCTGATGATCAAAATCTGAATTACCTTGCATTTCTGAGCTGCTTGATATTTTGTCACTTGGACAAGATACTTCTGATAATCTGCTGGAGCTTCTTTTTGGATCTTCTGAAATCTCTCTGTCGATGATGTCAGCATCTGCAAATTGTGGGCAGGTTTTTAGTCCTTGTCACTTTTTACATTAATCTGGGACACAAAATCGAATGGTAGCARCCAAATTTTCCTTAACCATCAGAAGAGAACTGTTATTGATCACTTTTCCCCCTAAAGAAACTTTGTATCCATCTGTTTTTCAAGAAAGAGAAAGAAATGGCTATCTGATTTTTTTTTTTTTTTTTTTCCTTCCTTTTGGGGGACGGTTGGGTTTTGGTAGATTGGCAGGTTGGCTACTTTTTGTGTTCAGAAATATGTCGCAACTTCATAAATACGTATGGTTGGTACCTACCGAACCCGAACTTTTCTCCTACAAAGATAAAGAGCAATGGCTCTTCCCAGTTTAGATGTTGCCCCAGTCAAAAACACTTCAGTCGCATCCTCAGGTATCTCATTTAGAATTACAGCTGCTGTTAAAGTGTTACCATGGACAACTCGAACTCTAAGGTTTGGATGCTTGTTCACAAACAGTGTACCACCTCCATTCAATGCTTCATTCTACATCAAGAATTGAAGACAGATCAGTGAAAAACAAGCAATATGCTCACAATCTCAAATGCTTTACTATGAACGTTACGTATTACGGAAAGAATGACCAATTTTTCTCACTTAGCTGAAAAGATTATCCTTGCAAAAATATACAACAAATCAAACTCTATATACCATTCAGTATACTAATGGATGTTCTTTCCTTAATGAGGAAGTTGAGGCATTCAAATTTGTACACTGGAGGCTACCGTCATGTACGCTACCTTATGACCATTTAATGCTTGACAGCATGAGTTATGAACAACCACTGTCATGAATCATCATGCCCTAGATGTCCTTGTGGACATTAACAGAAAATGATATCTTAAAAATGCATGTAATCTTTTTTTTTTTTTTTCCAATATGAGAATTATTTATCATCAAACAATGGAAGGACAGAGAAATATCGTTGTCAGTCCAAAACGAAGAAGCAAAGGGCCACTGAACAATTTGCTGCTTCTAGATAACCTAGGTTTTTGAAACTTTTGAAGGTTAATGTCCTTGAAAAAGTATTTTGTTTGTAATACAAACTGTCCTTGCAACCAGACCAAGTATCCAACACAACTGTGGGTCACTTTGTCAAAGTGGTCTCCTTTGAAAAGGAAGAGCAACAAACATGAAATAATTGAAATAATCCTCATCAACCAGAAGTGGTGTCAATTGATGCTAATGGGGCTTTGATCAAGTACTGATCTTGATTAGGCTTGAAACCGTCATCAAACAACCCATAAAACATTGATAGGCTGAAATCTTGTTATGAAGAGAGAGAGAGAGAGAGAGAGAGGGACCTTATTTAAAGCGGCAAGGCTGATGACCTTAATTCCCAGTCTATCTGCCCTTAGAATAGCCTGCTCAATGAGATTATTGATACCTTCAGCAGCAAATGGTAAGAAATACTGCAGAAGAAAATACGTTCTGATCAGTTTTTACAGGCAACTCATCGATGAAAGCAAATGACTTCGTAATGAATATTACTACTACAAAGTTCTACAATATGTAAGAATTTACAAACCTGAAAACCAAAACGAGGAACAACCCATGTTTGATGCAATCTCCCTCTGAGGTTGTAAAAAGAGAGCAAGAAAGTTTTAGATTTAGCCCACATCGATAGCATTGCAACAAAGCAGAGAGGCAAGCCAGGCAACATATAGATCTTGGTACTGAAAGGCATCGATGCAAATGACCGAAACACGAAAGGTACGTGCATGGCAGAAGTCATGTCCACCACATGAGCCAAGAACACAAAGTCTGGAATCCTTCCAGTWTTACCTGCAGTTTTCAGAATTGTCATTTAAACTAATGTTCTCAATATGGGAATTTTGATGTTTGGGAACATTCAATTGGCATTAGATTATGATTCTTTTACCTGAATCTATACTTATTTTCTTGTGCATTTCCCATGATTTKCTGTTCATTGTATTTCCTAGAAGATCATAGAGAGGCATGAAAAGGCAAAAATTGGTTCCCATCTCAGTATGGTGTAGGCTGTGGTATCTGCGTCGAAACAAAAACAGATGAATTATAAATTCAAGCACTGGTATATAGATGCACTATTTTTCTCAACCACTTTAAAATTTTCAACAGTTAGCAGACCTCTAAAAGTGACAGAACAGAAGTATAGAGACCACATATTCTTAAGTTATGTGCTCATTGCGTATCAAGTGGCTCACCTACATGTTAAATGCAGTCGTATAAAATAAGAGCACAAGCTTCCCTACTTCTTAGGTACTGAAAAGGAAAGCTCAACACCCTTGAAATAGATCACGAATTCATTTTTTTATATATAAATATTTATTTTCTTGGAATAAWTAACTAATATTGTCAATTTTCCAGTTAGATTTTCTCTATCGATCACAGAGTCTAGGCATCGTAACGTTAATATTGTTTACCACATAGATATGCAAAATTTTAATTCATTGGAGCAGGAGTACTTAGAATTATACCATTACATTTTAATGTATGAGGAAGTTAGCGACTTACGTTGGGGAATATATGAGATATCGAAGAAGAGGCAAGTTCTCAAAGAGTTGATGGGGAACAATCTCAATATTGCAATGTCCTAAGCATCTTAGTAAATCAAACATCAAGACATAGGCATAGATCACACTTATTGATCCATATCCAAGCAAACAGACACCGAGAATTGGAATTCCAATAACTGGAGTTAATACAAGATGCTCAAATAACGTGGCATGTCCAGCTGCAAGAACATTAACAACCAAAGAATTCGAGTCATAAAACTTGCACAAATGCAAAAAATTCAAAAAGAAAAGGCAGGTTGCTGAGGAAAAAAGGTGCTTTCATTGCTTACCGGTAAAGGGTTGCGGGACAGCCGAGGAATGGTGGAGGGAATGGTAATTAGTAAACACATAACTCCCATGAAGCCATTTATGTAAGAAGTAATATAAGGGTTCTGATACTGCCATGTGGATGAGGGCGGAGGTAATGAAGCCTGTAGTGTTCCACGGTGGAAGGTTTGCAAGAGATGAAAACATGTAGAAGATGAWAGTGGCTATGGCAGCTTGAAGTAAAATGAAATTATCCCTGAAAAAGAACAATAAAAGAATGAATATGCCTGGAAAATTTAATATAAAGAACGAAGACATAGTGTAGAGAGAAAATCGATCAATACCAGTCCCATTCTTTGTCAATCTGCTTAAAATCCACTCCTTGTTTGAAAATCTGACGATTTCGAGTAAGAAAGAGCATGTTGCTGTAAGAACTCCACAACTGATACATAAAACATCTAAGGGCACAGAGAATAAGAACATGCTGACACCAAGCGGCCTCGCTGCTATCTTCTCGATGATGTCTTGCATACAAAATCTTGGCAATAAAAGGTCCATAGAGCATATACTGTTTTTAAGAATTGAACTGAAGATCAGCACCAGCACAGACACTCTAGTAAAATGGTCAGAAATGGACTGAGATTATAGTATTTTGTACCTTGAAGCTGCCCAACCTCTCCCATGGCCAAGTTGACAAGGCTGCAACCATATTTCCCTCAAGCTCAATTTTTCCTCTCAATGATTAAACAAAGCCTCTATAAAATGGAATTGCAGCAGGTGGTCTAACAAGTTGAACAAAGACGAATATTATATTACAAATGGAGCAACAGATCCCAGATAACAGCACCTGCAGGAGAAACGGGGTTGAGAGAGGGGGAAGAAATAAAATGTTTTAGCTTAGCTTAGTCAAGTTTCATATCTTCCCAGGTTTGGTTCACTTAGAGGCAACAACTCCTGGCTTTTATTCTCACCTCAAACTCTACTTATAGATATATCATCATCAACAGGARGAACTCATATTGTGTCTGTGTACACAACTGATAGAGAAGTCAATCTTGAACACATATGATATTCAACGCGTTCAGTTTTCTGCTTGTACACAGCTGTAAGACTGGCCATGCTYAGAATTTAATGCGATCATTTGCTGTTTTCTCCAGAGTTGGTTTTGTGGAGGGTCCTCTCYGAGTCTCAGGGATGGGCTTGCTTAATATATGTAGTAGAAAAACGATAAGATTAATGAGATTTTCTCTTCTTTTGGGCAACTTTATAGGAAATATTATGGTCATCTTGGCTGGCTATTGCCTGGTTACTTGAGGAAGACAAGGACATTTCTCATATAATTGCATGAAAGAAGGTGAATTTTGTCAAAGTTTACTTCAACAAGAAAAATGAAAATTTTGGAAAGATGCAATTATTTGCACCATTGTTGCCTCCCAACTCTTATATGATTGCATGATGATCGAATTCTACAATTGCATTATTTTCCCTTTTTTTTTTAATTCCTTTAAAGAAAAAGGAGGGAAGGCAACTATCCTGTTGTGCTTTTAATTGCTATTAAGTAACTTTAATTTAATCGTTCTCGATGTGGTTTGACGAATTTTCTAATCCATGGAAAACTCTATGAAATCATTAAAGGACTAATAGTTGTTCTTTCAGAGTTCAATAACACACTTCTTGTTTCTTAAGYGTTTCTTGCAAGCCCTAATTTACTATTTGGTGAAGGTGACAGGGAGATTGTTGGCATATTTGTTAAACCGACWGTAGACTCATTTTCTTTGGCTTTCCAACGACCAAAGATGGCCGAAWATCCAACTGAATTTCTATTGCCGCCCCTAATTAAATTTGTTTTCAATGTCGACCAACTGTTTCTTGTAAGAATGGTCTGGGTTTTGGTGCATTTAATTCATCAAAKAGGAGAGAATGCYATTTATTAAATGTTAGCATCTCCYTATTCATGCTCTCAAAACTATCTTCTCTCATCASACKTACAAATTTCTATGAYATTTATCAGATTAAGTTAATTTGAATCMAGAAAGATCAAATAAGAGTGCCTATCGTAATATTATTTTGTACTAGAGGATCATCACGCGTGTTAGGTGAAAATAGAGACCATATCRTCACGGTTCGATTTACTCGGTTTCTTACAATGTTTGTATTCCAGTTTCTGAAAATTTTGCCCAACCTTTTGTTGTTACTTCACTATCTTATCCAGTTTGGCTATGGAATGAGGTGATATTGCATGATCTCATACTAGGATCTTCCCCTACTTTTGACTCAAAAATATATAGGAGATTCCACAAGTGATGATTTTCCTTTTGGAATTTGTGATGGAAACTTTGGTGTTCCCTTTCTTTGATTGATACAGTGTACAACTGTGTTTAATTATCTTGACCTAATTTGTACTTTTGAWGACGATGGTGTTATGGCTATTGTGTTCCCCAGCCATTAATTTTTGACCTAAGTCTGGTTTGCTATATACATCTTTAGTCTTTTTTCCACTTCAAGTAAAAGCTTTGTACCCTTCTTCCAAGAATTTTTATTGCTACCAAGGACCAATTTGATAATATAATTCAACACCTGAAACTCAACCCATTAAAATTTACTCTCTCAATTTTTTAAAATATGTCAAAAAAAAWTTTTTTCTTAGTTTTGGACGTACGGAACGTTCTACTTAATACGACACTATTAAAATTAAAAGTATTTCAATTTTATCATACAAAGCCTTACTCTCTTTACAACATTGATTATTTAATCCTTAAGAGAAAAGTTTCCCTTGAGGAAAGAGGGAGAGAACCCTACAAATAGCAACATTCAAAGTCGATTGGGAATATACAATTGAAGCATGATTGGGAGGTTCAACCATATAAGGGTTTTCTATTTCAACCATCAAAGATGTTGATAGGGGATGAAAGGGAGGGGTCATTTATTGGGGAGAGAGTACACTTACCATTTTGTAAAGAGGGCTCGTCGTATATTTGGGTAGGGTAAATCCAGCAATTACTCTGGGGACTAGATGCCCAACGTTTTTTCTTTTTTGACAATATGATGCCTTACTCTCTTGTGCAGGTTAAATATTCAATTACAAATCCTTTGTTAAAGTCATTTCCTTCTTAAAATTTATCAAATTAGTTACTATCAAATGCATAAAAAAAATTACCATTCTAAGATGTAACATTGAACACTTCAACATCTTCCATTTGTTAATATATATCATTTAGCTTATCTTTAGGTGAATATTGAATATTTACTCTAACTTAGAAAAGATGATGGTAAATTCGGAACACGTAAAAGAAAAAAATAGGCTTGTAAATGAATTTAAATGATTTTGGACTCGAACGAGTTTTAGATGGGTCCAAAATGTCTAGATTAGACCTGGTCCTACATGTTTGGGTCCCGAACTAGGTATACTCAACTCTTAAATACTCTATTTTAAATAAAAGAAAAAGAAAAAATCATTACATGATCTAACTAATAAAATCAATAGGTCATTATCAAAGTAAATCAAATCACATTCAAGTCATTACAATTAGTAATGACAAACAAGCCAGCTCGCCGAGTTAGGGTTGAGCTAAGCCGAGCTCCAATCCTTGGCTCATGGCGATGGTTCGAGCTGCCATGGTTGGCGAGTCAAGAGTTGGAGCGCATGCCCAGACAACGAACTCATGAGCTTGGCGAGCTAGCCAAGTTCATATTTTTTTTTAAAAATCCTTTTTTATAGTTATAAGTTCATAACTTATTAATTTAACTTTTAATGATGTTTATATATTATTTTATTAAAGAATAAAGAAATAATAAGTAAGACATAAACAATTTTAAAATAAAATCAAAATCGCAAGTTAAACGGGCCGAATCTGGGCCTTACAACCACCTGTGCCGTGGATTGGCAAGACGAAATATCTCAAACTCGCTTTGTTTAGCAAAATTGGCCTGCACAAGCTGCACAACCAATAAACGAAACGGAGCTGGTTCAGGCGCCTTAAACCAGGTAATTCGATTGGGCCCTGAGCCAGCTCGGGCCCATTTTTCCATGTGCCTAATTACAAACCTATAAAATAAAAAATAAAAACTAATATCAAAAGTTAAATATATCTAGGAGTCTCTGACATATATCATAATGTATATATATGTGTACTATTATATTAATACGATGCTGTCTGTCTGGAAACGTCTTATCACAGGCCCGGACCCAAATATGTAAATTAAAAATAGGTCCAGGTAAATGTTGGCATTGACAGGCCTAATAGGAAGTACAATTTGTGATAAGGAAAGATTGGCGAAGTCTAATATTGGTTTGGGTGATGGGAACCAGAAAGTAAGAAAAGGTGTTCACCTATGGTATTTAAGACGGCTTCGATTTAATGAATTAAGAAGACGTGGTCAACCTCATTCCACCAYCATTTAGTCAATCCTTCTTCTATCAGTGAGATTATACTTTAATGTAGTGGCACATCCATTGCATAAGTACTTAATGCAGTGGCATGGAGAGAGGTGAAAAAGATTATTAGGGTTAATGTTTTTCTGTGAAATTGATTAAAATATTTTCTCCTATAAGGGTTTAACATAGTTTTTGTAAGAAATGTCACAGATTGAACACTTTCAAACATGGAGAGTCCGAATTTGATGTTTTAAATGTTAAGGTAAAAAGAAAAAATAACGAAACAAATGTTAAGAACAAACAAAGTTATCTATTAAAAGAGATTAAGTTTACTTAATAATCAAATATATCATGATTAATAAGGAATTTAAAACGTTAAGAATTTAATTTGATTGTGTGTAGTAACATTTTCAATTRATAATTCCTCAGTGTAAGGCATATGTTCTTTCCAATTGAAGAAACACAAAGTCTAAACCCTACTACTTAGGTTTTAGCCTTAAATTCATCAGTTATCATATAGCTACTTGACACATGCAATGTTTTCCATATCCATCTACCTGAGGCTGAGGTGCCCACTTTGGTCCAAAACTTAGCGACATTTCCTCAGATCTCTCGCATTCATATCTGTTATACATTTCCTGAATGGACTTCTACGAACGCCAACCTCATATTCATATCTTGAATTTCTTGATTTTCTACGATAACATTTCATGGGATAAGGAAAAATAGCACAGGTTAGATTATTACAAGCTGCCAACCAGACTGTTGTCTTAGAAAAGAACAGGTTTAAATGCGAGGAAGCACCTGCAGCAGAAACCAATCATGTGATCTCACTGCCAAAGCCAACTGTGGGAATTCAAATACACCAGCAAACAACAAATCTCAAACACCTTTTCTTGTCCATATTTATCTGGCTTTCTACTTAAAATATTACAAACCCGAGGACATATTCAGAAACTCCCAAGCAAGTCCAAGCACAGAGTATCCCTGTAGTACTTTCAAGAAGTATTGGTCACGTGTAGGTTATGTAGGCAAGAATACAATCACAAATTGGAGAAGGGAAGGAGTTACTATGAAGGCTATATGGATGACATCTTGTTGGCTGGCACAAATCTCAAATATATTACCTTGGTTCTGTCTTATCCCTAAGTATCTTTTGGTTTTGAACTTGCAAATCTCAAATATATCTTTTGGTTTCAGTGCAGAATATGCTATGGATATTCTTCAAGATTATGGCTTTCTGTCCAGCAAATCACTAAAAACCGGATTAATGCAGTCATACATATGTTTATGGAGTTTTCTGCACTTAACGCAGAAGTTTCTATTTGCAGGACTCTGCAAATACCAGGCCTGACTCAGTGACTTGAGTTTGCAGTACAACAACTCACTCAGTTTTTGGATTGCTCTACTGTGTTACACCTCAAGCAGCACACAGAATTCTAAGATATGTTAAAGGGTCTACTGGCCAGGGCATAGTTTTTCTAGATGATTCATCTTTGGTTCTTCAGGCTTTCATATTTTCTGATTGGGCAAGCTGCACTGAAACCAGAAAGTATGTCGCTAGTTTTTTCATTTTCTTGGTCAATTCTCTGATTTCCTGGAAATCTAAAACTTCTGCTAGTTACTTCACAATTTCAGCTAGCAGATGTCTGAATACAAAAGCATTGGCATTCCCTAAATTTTCTCATTTTGTTCAGCTGCTTGGTCTTCAAAATTTATCTTCCCCTTCTTTGGGGTTAAATTCAGCCAGCCTCACATCTTTTTATTCTGAATTCTACTAACTGGGACAGATTTTTATATGTTGCAAATGTTTTCTTCTTCCTAATTCGCTATTTCTTTACCTTCTTTCGTCGCCCTCCCCTTTCCCTTTCATGAACTAACCCATGCCTGAAGGTAGACGAGCCATCCAACTAAACCTTCAAGTGAGCCAGGCTACCCAAGCTCAAGGAGCTTTTGCAATATTAGGCCGTTCCGACCTCGTGGCCCTAAAATTAGGCTCAAATTTCGAACAGCCCTAACTCGGACCTTTTAGAAACAGCCCACCTTTGAGCTCAAGAAAAACTTAACACCAATTCTTTTGATATTGCCGTCATTTAACTATCTTTGATTCCTCATATTTGTTACTACGTTTTGTTTTCAAATTTTTATGTTAATCAATTATTTATGTTTATTTATTTATATCCTTAAAAGGTGAAATTCGACATAAAAAAATAATGAGGGATGCATGACACATTACGTAAATTATTATATTTCGTCGTGATATAACACAAATAAATATATGTCAGTTGAACATAACTTAAAATTTATAGACAAATACAAAAAATAAAAAATAATTGAATAAGCTCAAATATCCTTTAATCTTTTAACTATCTTCATATTTGTAATCAATATTAACAGGTTTCAAGTTCCGTCACATTAGCCTCCAGTAAGCCAAAAACAGCAGCATCCAGAGAAAGAATGTGCCTTTTATGGATAATGATTTTCTTTGTTTTTTTGTAGGAAGTACTCATTTTAATTGTAAAACAAGAAAACCAGTAATCGTCAGCCCATATGGTCTGGTGGGTAAGGGAATCATACCCAGTGGACTGATCTTGTTCGCTGCTAGTTACTCCACATGATCAAAGACTTTGCTTTTGATGTCTATTCCCCTTTCTCTTTTGCTCTTTTAATGGATCTAGAAGAGACATTTCACCCCTTCTAATGGTAAATATCGAACCAGAAATTTATTGATCTATAAGAGACACATTCAACCCTATGTTATTGGCTTCGTCGCGAGTTTGATGCTTTTATTTCCATATACCGATTAATTAGACATTGCCATTGCTATTTTTCTTGCTATTACAGTAGTTAATGATGATATACATATAGGATCTTCAGCCAGTCAAGGTTAATGACAGACATAAATGCATTCTTAATGATATTAGAACTGCTAAATGCCATTCTCCAACTCAACTTACTATCAGATCAGCCAACCACATCTCATGTTAACTTGTTCAGTACCCATCTGTTCGAGGAGATGCTTCATTTGCTTCATCAAAAAACCATTTTATTATGGCAAAGTAGGTCAGATGTTTGATTGGCTTACAGTGTGTCTTCATTTGAATGAATCTCTGACCGACACGAAACATCGATCGTGAAACTTCGTCTTTCTAAGAAGCTGCTTGTGTTGAATAAGTTTTAGTACAGTCTTGTGACTCTTGTCCAAGCATATATAAGAGCGTGGCTAGGCCTAGCAGTCTTCCCAGAAGTCATAACATAAGCTCATTATTGTTTCAAGATTTTAGAAAGTATGGGTTTTGAAGACCACAAGCCTACCATTTTCATGCTCTTGTTGCAGGTTATGTATGCAGTARTCACTTTRGTAACTAGGGCTTCACTTTTACATGGGATAAGTCCTCGGGTTTTTGTGGTTTATCGGCAAGCCACGGCCACACTGATTATGGCACCTATGGCTTTTTTGGCAAGGTATGTGATAAACCCTGCCATCTTTTTATCTTTCATTTCATATCAAAACTGTCTACACGATGCTGATCATATGAAAATTTTGCCTTTTCTCTTTTATGCTGTGAAGAAGAAAATCAAATACTTATCGGCTAGGATGGAAGAGTTTCTGGATGGTGTCTTTACTCTCCCTCATTGGGTAGGTTACTAACATTGTCATTTTCTTCATCATTTTCTCAAATGCATGGCAAATGTGAGTATCAATCAACCATATATGAAGTAACATTGAACATCAATCTCCCTCATTGAGTAATAATATTTTTGTGGTCTGCAGGGTAACAATCAACCAGAATATCTTTTTTGAAGGTCTATACCTAACCTCATCATCAATAGCAAGTGCAATGGGGAATGTACTTCCAGCCATTACATTTGTTATGGCTTATGTTACCGGGTGCGAAATTGCAAGAATCAATAATTAGTGATTTCCTTTTATATWTACACACAAAATATCCTTTTGTTCATTTGTTATACTTTACCAGATTTGAGAAAGTAAATGTAAGAAGCTTGAGAAGCATAGCCAAAATCATTGGAACAATCATCTGCGTGGTAGGAGCTCTAGGTATAGCTTTGCTCAAAGGGCCGAAGCTACTGAACCAGGAATTTCCACTGATGCAATATTCATTGTTCAGCAATGGAGGTGTGCCTAATTGGTTGCTTGGCTGTACATTGCTTTTGGCAAGCAACATTTGTTGGTCTCTTTGGTTGATTTTGCAGGTATAGAAACCTCCAAAACGTTCTCTGGTATTACATAATCCAACATTCTCTCTAACATTATTGTTATAATTTCTTACCAGGTCCCTGTCTCTAAATGCTTTCCTGATAATTTGTCTTTAACGGCATGGCTGTGTTTCTTAGCTACACTGCAATCTGCAGTCCTCACCTTCTTCATAGAACATGATTACGAAGCTTGGAAGCTGCAATCATATCAAGATCTTGGGTGTTGCTTGTATCTTGTAAGAATATCTATAGTAATTATATTTCATTGGAACAAACTTTTCTGCAAATTTTACAGAAAGTTGAATCATGTATTGTATCAGGGTGTAGGATCAGCAATTTCATTCTTTGTGCAAGCCTGGTGCATATCAAAAAGAGGGCCACTCTTCTCCGCCATGTTTAATCCTTTATCAACAGTCATTGTCACCGTCTTTGCTTGCATGTTCCTTCACGAGGAGATGTACACTGGAAGGTAATACTCCTCAGTCCTCACCGCCGCCACCACCCACGAATGCACAGCTAGCATTTCACAGTTTCAAGTTATCAAGGACGAAAGTAGAAGTGACGGATAGCCCTCAATATTTTTTAAAATCTTACCCCTGGTTGATAATTTTTTGTAATTTATATAGAATATTTATTTTAAAAATATCTTTTCACCCTCTCTCTCTAAATATCTCTTTCTTTTACTTTCATCTCGTTGAAACAAAAGTTTCAGTTCCATCACTGGAAGGTAAGCACTGAGATACCTATGTCTAATACACCATTTTTTTTTTCCTTCTGTATCAGCTTGGCTGGAGCACTAGCTGTGATTTGTGGATTATACATCGTCCTGTGGGGAAAAGCGAAAGATCAAGAAGAGGGCTCCACAAAGCTGGAGATCAAGAACATCAAACAGACAACACGAACTGATTTATCTTCAGACATGATCAAGAGTTGCAGGGGTGATTTGGGGAAAAGCGAAAGATCAAGAAGAGGGCTCCACGAAGCTGGAGATCAAGAACATCAAACAAACAACAAGAACTGATTTATCTTCAGACATGATCAAGAGTTGCAGAGGTGATTTGGAGGAACCCCTTTTAACTAGCAAATCATTAGACTCCCGCAAACCATGATCGGACAACACCTTCGTCTTGTASGATGTAGCTGATTGAGATTCTTAACACTTCCTTAAAACAATTTTGCCAAGGTTATGAATTTCTATTGTTCATAAATACTTGAAATGTCTAAAGGAAAGTATTAATGTATTCTTTTGATTTATAGATCTAATTGAATATTATGAATTRCTTCCTTTTTAATAAAATTATAAACTCGTAAATAAAATCATGAAATACKAATCAATTATTTATTATCAATTATATATAGACGAAAATGATAATGAGATTACGAGAGACTCTCCACGTGCATCCCTGTCCCTGTCACTGCTTCTATTCTTTATCCTTCTCAAGTGATCCTAATTTTTTTAAAGAAACTAATTAAATAATTACTTGATATTTTAAATCAACTAAACATTATATCTACCACCAAATTATCACTAAAACCTTGTCTTTATCCCCCTCCAGTATTAAACTATTTTATTAGTATATTTATTTATCTATATTATATTAAAATATCACCAATGCGATGTGTATTATTTTTGGACAATTTTGTACATTTATCCTATTACAATATGGTCCCTAATAACTTTATTTAATTTATTTAAAATATCAAATGTCACAGCTCTTAAAATATTTTTTCATATTTTAATAAAATTAACATTAATTATATTTTAAAATAAATAAGATATTTTACATTAAAAAACGTGCAACTCACAACTATGAAAAGTTAACGACACTATCTAATACGATTGTCAGTCCATTATCTCTTTTGAATTGACCTCGATGAAACTCTTATTACTTATTATTTTATCCTACTCAATGAATTGATTGATTGAAATCGTAAGATGAATAGCATCAGAGATGATGAATCGATTGTCCAAATTAACTAGTATAACCAAAAGAGTCTATTTTATTTCTSATAGTTAAGTATTTTTTGTATTTATTTTTCATCGTATATTTATTTACTATTATGCTTATATATAAATGATATATATGATATATCCTCAATAAGGAAATATCATTTATTATTGACACATTTTCAAATGTTTACTATTTTTATTGATAAATTCTTCCCAAGGARTATTATGCTTTACTGCTTTTACATCTTCATTTATTTTCTTCAGGTGATTTTATTTATTTATTTTTCTACAAGTACTCTACTTTTCCAAGGAGAAAACTGGAAACTCATAAATACAAGGACGATTGTAATTAAATTACAACGTCTAATAAGTAAAAATCTACGGGAATCATTAATCCTCTTTATATTCTTATTGTGCTCTCTAAGATGGACAATCAAGAGGAAAGTTCAATCTTAATTATCAAAATATGAAACTATCGACAAGACAATGATTTAATGAATAGAGTAACAAATGTAAAATATAAAAAATAATTCAATATCATAATAAAATGAAAATCGAATTAAACGACATTATAAGTAACATCATATACAAAAGAATCTAATACTAGGACTACATGGGAATGGGAATAGAAAATATGGGGTCCATTAAGTTATCAAATTACCATAACTTTTGTCCTTTTAAGTTATATTGCAATATATATTTATRAATTTCCTGATATTTACATGTGGCCCCCTAATTATTTTAATATACCAAATCGTCTTGTTGTTACGTGGGATACAGTCAGATGCAAGCAGCCTCCAATCGCCGCAGAGGAGACGGTGAATTTAATATGTCAATGTTAACAGGGCAATCGTCTTCGAAATGATTGTAAAAGAACAAAAACAGTAGTTGTCATCTCATATGGTTTCTGGGTCTTGAAATCAGAACCTGCAGCGGGTTCTTGTATATATAMTGCTGCTTTGCTGCTGMTGCTGCTTAGTCCACATGAAGAACTTGAAATTTTGGCGGCCAGGCTACTTAGTTATGGAAAGATGATTATGGACGTTTAGTTATTATCATAATGAGCATATATATATATAAGGTATTACATCTTTGACTTGACGAGTTATAAACAACAAACACATAAGGTCCTAATCAGATTAGAGCTAGCTAGCAACTAAATGCCATGCATTCTCCAACTCAGCTTACCATCAGATGAGCCAACCTCGTGATATCACGTTCACTGGATCAGTACCTTATCTTTTTGAGAATATGCAATTCATTTGCTGAAATAAAATTTGAATTATGGCAAGTGTGTCAGATGTTTGATGGCTTAGGGTGTCCAAGATAACAAAATAAAAGACAAAAATTCTTGTCCTTGAAAAGATTACTGCCCTACAAGAAACTTCGTGAAACTTCGTCCTCCTTATAAGAGGCTGCATCTGTCGTTTTAGTTCAGTCTTGTTCAAGCATACATGTGCGACTAGCACTTATCATTGTTGTTTCAAGATTTTGCCAAGCATGGGTTTTGTTGACCAGAAGCCTATGATTTTCATGGTTTTCTTGCAGTTTCTATATTCAGGAATCAATTTGCTCACTAGGGGGACTCTCGTAAATGGGATAAGTCCTAGGGTTTTCGTGGTTTATCGGCAAGCAATGGCCACTTTGATTATGGCTCCTCTAGCTTTTCTGACAAGGTACATGATAAATATCCCCCAAYCCCCCACCCTTTTTGCTATAATGTAGCAAATTGTTTCAAGTTTTTCTTCTTTGGGTGTAGCAGAAAATCAAATACCTGTCAACTCAAATGGAAGAGCTTCTGGATGATATTTTTTCTCTCCCTCATTGGGTAGGTGGTTACAGATGTTGGGGCATCGACCATCAAGTTCTTTCTCATATACATGCTAATGTTCATAACCTTAAATTCGTTTTTGCACCTGCAGCGTAACGATCAACCAGAACATGTACTTTGAAGGTCTCTACCTAGCCTCATCGTCAATAGCAAGTGCAATGGGTAATCTAACTCCAGCAATTACATTTGCAATCGCTTATGTTGCCGGGTAATGTTATGAATCAATGATTAATGATCTCCGAAAATGGAAGGAAAAACAAGTCATGAAAGATTGCCTTCAAAGCATTTGGTCAAGAACTTCACAGATTAATCTTTATGTAAAGCAAATATCCTCCCGCTCGTTTCGGATTTCTAACACTCTTGTAACAATTATAATCTATCAGATTTGAGAAAGTGAATATCAGAAGTTTAAGAAGCATAGCCAAAATCATTGGAACAATCATATGTGTTGCTGGAGCTTTGGGCATGGTTATGCTCAAAGGGCCGAAGCTACTGAACAAGGAATTTCCACCGGTGCATTCTTTATTAAGCAATGGAGGAGAAACTTGGTTGCTTGGCTGTTTATTACTCTTGGGAAACACCACTTGCTGGTCTCTTTGGCTGATCTTTCAGGTACTCACCTCAAACATGCTCTGGAATCACATAATTCCATAGTCACTTAACATTCTATCACTAATCTTCTTAACAGGTCCCCGTGTCCAAACACTATCCTGATCATTTGTCTTTAACGGCATGGATGTGCTTTCTAGGTGCACTGCAATCTGCGATTTTCACCTTCTTTGTAGAGCCTGATTTAAAAGTTTGGAAAATACAATCATATCAAGATTTTGGATGCTGCTTTTTTACTGTAAGTTCATTGCCGTTTTAATTATATGTTAACAGAATGTTTCTGCAAATATAGCAGTTAACGGAGAGGTTGGATGTGGTATTGTATCAGGCTGTAGGATCAGCAATTTCATTCTTTGGACAAACCTGGTGCATTTCAAGAAAAGGACCACTCTTCTCTGCCATGTTTAATCCTTTATCAACAGTCATTGTCACTTTTTTTGCTAGCATTTTCCTTCATGAGGAGATGTACTCTGGAAGGTAATACTTCTCATTACACCCTTTCATTCAATAGTACATTGTGTAAGCATTAATTTCAAAGAGTGTTCTCTAATGTTCCACCTTTTTGTGTCAGCTTGGCTGGAGCAGTAGCTGTGATATTGGGATTATATATTGTGCTATGGGGTAAAGCCAAAGATGAAAAGGAGAGCTCCACAGAGCTGGAGAAGAACACTAATCAAACAACCTCCATTGACGAATCTTCAGACTTGACAAGTTGCAGAATTGATTTGGAGGAACCCCTTCTAGTTAGCAAATCACCAGATTTAAAAATATGATCGAACAAATTAGTCAAAATAACTTCAGTAATGTAGCGGATTGAAATATAATATCAAGATGTGAACTTCTCAGAGTTCATTGGAAAAACGATTTTGCAAAGATTTATGAAGCTTTATCCAAGTTTTATCCTCCATAGATACTTAGAATGCCGGAAGGATGACTGTTGATTGGAGAAAATAACCAATCGAAGATAATTGGCTAATGTGCAAGTCAGTCATGAGGTTCTCAATATAATGATCCCTCATCTACGGGTTCCCAAGGCCGCTAAAGGAAGGTGTCGACTAGTTCTATATCACCTAGAATGCTAACTTTTGAATAATGTGTTGAGGTGCGTCCGTATTAGATTAATAGGTTGTACAACTATTCAAAGGCTTTTCATGTTTCCATCCCATTTATTGGGGATTTGTACCCTAATGTTTAGGTTGCTAGCCGGCATTTCTTTCATCTGCACATTCTTGTTTGGTGTGGCTAATTTCTGAGTATAGAAGCTAACGGTGGACATATTTGTGTTTCTTCTAGTGTCAATTTCTGAACCATAGCACTATGTTCAATGTTTCTTGGCCGTAAGACAACAGAAATTGTACAATTATTTTGTCCAGTTTTGCCAGACAACTGTGTTGTAAGATGTAGAAAGCGCACCATAAAGGAGGTAGAAAGCGTTAGGTGCAACAACCCAAAGAATTGTAGAATGGGGGCAAGTGGCCATTACCATGGCTTTCATTGTTGCTCATGCAATGATAAGTCTTAGGACAGATAAACAAACCATAGAGCCACCCGACTTGCAGTGGAGCCATCTTTTCCAAGTGTGGTACAAACATCCAAAGGGATAGAGAATTAACAGCCACCGTGGCCCTCCACCACATGTTGGTTTTCCTTTACTCAAATCGAACATTTTAACAGCGAAAGAAAGCTACTGAAGTCAGCATGAGATAAGGCGACACGCCTAAGGGCCCTTTTTCTTCATTATAATGACAAGAAAGAGAACAACGCCACATTGGATGAGGTGATTGGGTCCAATACAGAATCAAGATTCAAGAATGTAAAGATGAACTGTAAACAGAGTTGAGCACTGATCTGTATGACCAAAATCAATGTAAGAACGTGAATAAGTGAAAACCACGAGATTTTACAACCTCACATAAGAATTGGAAGATAAGTCTAAAAAATAATGTGAGATGCTCAAAATGGATTTAGCAAAATGATGCAAGCATTTATACCAAGATAAAAATCAATAATCTCATGCCATACTGTATAAGCGAAAATGGCTGTACAAAAAACACATAAACAAGAGATAAAGCGAATATTACACAGAATGTAAACTATCAATAGAGGATCGAAAATATCTAAGAATCACTCTAGACGCTAATATCTACTTGGAACGTGAGGGCATTCAAGGGTATCGCTTCCATGCATTGTTGTCCTCCCTGTTGTTCCTGAAAGCGCAGCATCCCACCGAGTACACAATGATAAGGGCTACAAGTATTATAATGTTCAGAATAGCCACCTTCTTCCAGTCACTCTTGACATTGTCCAGCAAACCTGCCTTGCATGACTGACAGTTGTAGCACAGAAGATTGGGGTCGTTGCTCCAGGTATTGCAGTCTGGATTTGGAGATGTGGTTGCTGTCTTGGTCCAGTTGGTTGGGGTCACATACTGAAATCCACAGTCGTTTGATGGCTTACAGCAGCCGGACTGCACAAAGAAGAGAACGAAGAGAGATTTTTAGGAAACATTGTAGACAGTGAGATGAAGCTGACACAATAACTAACAGCAGATGCGAAATAATCAGAACACTATCATGCTCAATCAAACACAGCAATGTCTAAATACAGTTYAACGAATTAAACGAGTCAAGAAAAGGCAACTATAAAGTTATTAAGGAGAATGGTAAAGCTGAAAAAATATGTATAATCATTCCCCAAAAAGCACATATAAACCAAATGATAACTATGTCCAAGCTCGCAGAAATTAATACTAATAGACCTGTCCTTAACAGATTAAAWMAATAGCAATCCAATCTAGAATGTAAACATGAATGTCTAACAATACATCAGCAAATGAATCAGAAAACTTGAGTCAACTGCCATGAATCAGAAGGGAACTGCAATTCATCAACCAATTCATACCCAGAAACGTTTACTCTCTTTTGATGTAGCAAAGTTCAGAATGCAACAAGAAAAGGGATATTATATGAATTATCCTAAATCTTTGGAGACAAACAGACAGAGGTATAATGTCTATACGATGAAGAAGTCAATCTTGTGACAACAATCTTATCAGGAAAACCGAGAGCCTGTTTTATCATCTCAATCAAAATTCTTGTACATGCCAAAAACAATGCCGCATCAAATAAATAAATAAATGAAAAAATATCATATATAGAAAAAGAAGCAGAAGATGATGATGCTGCAAACAAATCACTATCATTATTCTCAAAGTTAAAAGACTTTTCATCTTGCAGAATGATTACAAAAAGCATAAGGAATCCATGTTATGATAAAAGCACATTTTCCTTTAGGCACTTTTAAGCAAGAATCTGCTTCAGTGCTCTACTTTAACAAAAGAACCCAAAAGCAATAAATTAACCGGTCAACCATCGTGATTAAATTACAAGGCAGTGACAAAGCACAAAACTTTTCAGTTACCCAAGTCTGTGTAGCAGTAAAGAAAACAAATCTTGAGAAAAAGACTGAAAAAAGCATCAAATGAGAAATAAGAGAAATTAAACATATCAGATCTAAAAGAAACCCGATCTTATAATTCCAAAATTAACAGAAATTAAACAGAAGAATAGAAACTCTATACGCAACCTTACATGCATGCCAGAGGGGAAGTTACAGAATACTAGATACACATACAATCACAATAAAAGAAACAGAAGTTAATACCTGAAGAGCAGAAAGGTGCTCTCGGTAGAAATCAGCCTCAGCAGGGCGGGATCCATCAATAAGACTTTTGCAGATGTTAGAATCCTGAAGACAACTCCTAAACTTGCTCCAATTCTTGTTGCTGGTGACCCTTTTCTGCAACCAGTTAGAATAATCCCCAAGCCTATACTCCTTGTATCCTTTACCAGAAAGCGCTTCCCCAGCCCCTTTGTTAGTGACGACAAAGGCAAAGATTGTGAAACAGAAAAGTAACACAATCAACAGAAACATAACCAATAGGTAAACCCACAAAAGCCATGAAACCCTGCAACAAGCCCCAATTATGCCAGCCAGTGAAACCAGCAACAGAAACACCCCAAGTGCTATCACTGGCTTCTCAAGAAACCGCTCACACTCTGTGTTGGCCTGCCTTGACAACCATATCCCTCCTCCTATAATGGGGATTGACAAGAGAAACGTAATGATATTCAAAATCCCAATCAAATTGTTACTCAAGCGCACCATTTTTCTAGGAGTTTTGCACAGAACAAAGATTTAAAAACTTGAATCGGAAGACAATCAATAACTACTCCAATTCAATGAAACAATGACAGTAACTACCGATTAACAAGGGGAAAAAACTGAAAATTCCAGCGTTGATTTTGGGTTGTAATGGGGGGTTGAGTGGGTTATATATGTGTTCGAGGGTGGCTGAGATATTGAGAAAGTTCGGAGAAGGGCGATAAGACACGCGCCGCACGGGTTGGAAGACGTGTGGGCTGGGGAGAGATGGGTTTGAAAGGTCATACTCGCTATTTGATTGGTAATTCAAATGTGTTACTGTGGTCTTTCGAGGAGAGAAGGAACCATGTGTGTGGGACCATATTAGCTTTGGATTTAGTAAAAAGCATTAGTAGGAATCYTCTGTTACATTTTTCTAAGACACTTCTGCTATACACTTCTATTTACAAGTGTATTTTAACGGTCAACTTTTGATTTAACGGCGAGCTGTAACAGTTTCAATGACAAACATAAATTCTTTTTTTATTATTTCACATTTATAGTAAAGATTTAACTCTAATAAATCGAAATAGTATAATCTACTGTTTTGTTTCGAATCAATTATCATTTTGAATTAGATTATGCCTTACTAAGAAAGTGTACTTTTAAATAAAATTATATTTCTAATTTTGATTAATTTTTTAGAGATATTTAGTATTTAATTTATATATGGGTTCAACACATTAAAAATAATATTTTAAAGTAAAAAAGAATAATAATTTGTGATTAAAGTAAAAAAATATCTAATAAGTTCTTAATTTTTTAAATAATAAATAATTTGAAAAAAATGTCCAAAAGAATAATTATTTTGAAACGAAAATAATAATAAAATAAATTATTTTTCTTAAAAGTTTAAAAGTAATTTCATAAATTACATTGTGAAAATTAAAAAAATAAAAAAAGTGTCTTCACTCTAAGATATTTTAAAAATTTTTGTTTTACAATATTTATGGGATAATAGGTTCTAAAAATTTCATCTGTATTCCCATCACTACTAATATACGAAACAGAAAAAAGAAAAATTATTTACTCTTAAATTAATTATTCAAATTATTTAATAATTTACGATAAAGAAAGTTTTTCAAATAAAAATGAAAATATATTAGAAAATAAGTATTTAACTGCAGAAATCAGTAACCGTAACAAGACGTTACTGATTTTACTAGGTCATATATCTTGATTTCTTTTATAAAAAATAAAAAAGAATAAAAAACTAAAAAAGATCGTAACAAAACCGTTTCTGACGAAACAGATTTCCACGTGTCCATATATATATAATTTTTTTTCATATTTTTCCTGACCTTTGACTGATAATCAGGAAGACTTCCCGCGTAGAGTGTGTCCGCTGCCGTCTGCATGTGGATTGCAATTGTGATGAACCTACTTGGAATGTTCCAAATCAAATGATTGATAAATTTTGGGAGTTCGTTAATTATTGTATTCCAACAAAAATAAATCAAAAGATTTTTTAATACATCAATTAAAGTAAGATGATTTAAATAATAATATATAATTAGTTTATTTTTATCTCTTAAATATACGTAAATATTACATTCTAATTAATATAGTAGAAAATGAATAATCATTAATGTACCAGCAGAAGATTTAAGCTTTATTCTCCTTAATGTTTCAAATTATTTTCTGTTTTTAATTTTTCAAAACAAAAAAAAATGTGTTAAAAAATAATTTTTCTTCATCTTCAAACTCTTGCATTAACGATCATTTTTATCTAAATATTATATATTAATTAATTAAAATATAAATTTAAGTTGAAGACTGTTAGCTTATTTTGAACTTTTATATTTAGTATGTAACACTATTTTTTAGATGTATTAAAATATTTTTTTATTTCGTGCTAACGTACACACATTACAACTTTTAAAGTTTAGAAGTTTGCTGTAACTACTCTTCTTTTCTGTAAGAAAAATTAATTAAAAGAGGAGAGAGAAAAGTAAACACAAAAAATATGGATTATCTGTCTCTGTCCAAAAATATACAAAAGTTCGACTGTTACCGAAACTTTTGCTTCCGTTCACTACATAATGACTGAAGCTAACTTTGGTTGGTTAATCCAATCGGTTCATAGATGATGCCATTCCCAAGTGATCTATTAATCGAAAAAGGGTTTAAAACATCGATAAAAAAAATTTAAAAGAAAAATTTAATGGGATCGAATCAGTATTTCAATACTAATGTGTAATGATTCCATCATCCGCAATGACAAATATTCACTTGGCTTACCATGCGAATCGAGCTTCCTTCCTAAAACCGGGGTCTTTCCAACTTATCCTCCGGATCAAAATCGAGGTTTGTGTAATACGAAGACTTCCGTCTTCTCCTACCAAGTGACCTCTTTCCCAGTATGACTAGTAGGTGTGGGAAGAAAGCTTATGACAAATTTTCACTTCTCTTTATACCCCTCTAGCAAGAGCGAGAGGTTATGGAGATTGAGCCTAAATTACTCTAATACGAATGTCCATCTATTTATACCAATTCCCAATATCTTTATACCCTGCTCATACTTATACAAATATTCAATATCTTTATACAGTCCTCCTGCAAGAGCGGGAAGATTTTACAGATTGAACCTGAGTGTCTAATACCAATCATCCATCAAAAAAAAAAAAAAGAAAATTATTTATGATTAGAACCTTCCATAACTCAAACATATACAATTCTATAATATTTTCAGTATGGATGAATGGATATCAGAGCTGCCATACTCAACATGTGAAAGAATGCAATTCGATTTTCTTGTCTCTTGCTCTTTTGGAAAGTTATTAAAAAAAGAGAAAATTATATAAATAATTATAACTCCAAACTCAATTAAAAATATTTTCAGACTGCGTTTTGACATAAAAATCAGTAGTTGATATGATTTCGTAAATGTTTTTATCAGTAAATGTCAAAACATAAATAACCTCAAGGCAATGGGAATGGCAGTAAATGAGAGGCTCGAAACGATACTGGGTCACGTGCGAGAAAAGGAGTTTAGGTATAAATATACTATCTCACTATGATGGCAACTTATTACAAATACTGAGTCGGTTCCCTGCTCCATGACTACGAAATGGTGTATAAAAATAGAGGGTTCATTTTGAGCAAGCTCAAAAAAGATCTGCCTCAGCATAACTCCATGAACCAAGACTCCTACATACAAAAAAGTAGCATGATGCGACTGCGTATTAAGAGACAAAACAAAAACCAGCCGCAGATGCTGCCAGTGCCAGGAAAAAGCCACAAAACTCACCAGATACCACATATATTCATGTCTATTAGAACTGCGTGCTACCATTGGAACAACATGTGTTATCAAATTTAAAATCCGTAAGCAACAGTCAGTATTGTATTAAATATAACACAACAGAAACTCATTAATTGATACTCGGAAAGAAGTCAGGAAACTTCAGAGATTTCATTCATAACTAGTAGTTTACACCAACCGATAAAGTAAAGGATGAAAAAATAATATTTGCACACTGCCTTACTAATCTGCTGCATTTGAACAATTACCAGAGACAGACTTCAAAGGAAAGACAGAAGCAAACAGACAGGKGGCCGTGTCTAAGGTCATTTTAATTTAAAGAGGCCCCGGGAAAGTCCCAGTCTCCCTCTGCTCATTCCACCTCTCAACCTGCAGATACCACCAACAGTTGCCAAGACACAAAAACGAAAAAAATTAAAAGAGAACTTGGTATTTGCACACAGGTGGCAGGTAATACCACAATAACGTGACACATAAAATATAACAGTGAAAGGCGCCTAAGGTGCTTCCTTGAAAGCAGTAAAAAGATAAACAGAATTTCTTTATAAGTAATACCCTGCTTTGCCAAACCCATGCAAAATGAAATGAAATGAATATAAATAGTCAATGATTTCAAAAGAAAATAAATAAAACAATTCTGTTTTCTATTTAACAGTGAAAGAGGGCTTGACACAGTATGAAGGCAAATTCCTCAATGAAAACCTAAAGCAAACAACTAGTTTAGAAGCATTTGAACGACGAACCCACAAAAGAAAAAGGGTCGTTGTGTTTGGGGGTGGGGAAGAAGATATCCTAAGCATCCTTGACATGGATGGAAGATTGCAACCTAACTAACAACCAATCTAAGATGACACTGATCTAATATGGCTGACTTATTCAAAATTTGGATGCTGAGAGTATTTTCAGTTTTTTCAGGTTTGGAGGAACAGATATTCAACACTCTTGAATCATTATATGAACTTGGACCMATAAAATGCTTGAGCACCAAATAAGCAGTATTGCATAACTGTTTCTGCAGCTAAAAGCATAGAAATGAGATTAACCTTACAAATAATGAGCTGCTTATCCTACAAACTTATTCTATGATGTCGCTAGTGGCCATAAAATAAAGGACAAAAAAATATCAGAAACTGAAAAAGATAAACTCACCCATTCACCAGGGCACAGGGAGCGATAATACTTCGCGAACCTCTCACATTCTCCAGATTCTTCACCCTTTGCAGCCAAACACCTGAGGTTTTGAAATTTTGCAACCTTCTATCAGTTCCAGGTGTGCCAATATACACTAGAACAGAATTGTATCAAGTACATAAGCAAATAGGTCCAGCAACAGAAGCATATCACAGCCTAAGCTTCCATCATAGTTTTCTTCTAAGTTTACATTTTTTTAAAAACAAAGATATTTACAAGTTGCTTTCTTTACAGCCCTTAAGCGTTCTCTCAAAACCTAAACCCTCCGAGACAAGAATATAATTTTTTTTTGAGTGATAGGATACGAGGATGGTGAGTTTACTTGCACTTGAAATTGACCAGCATAAGGTTTTCATTTGCACATGTTATGTAATATAAGAATAGATATAATTTCTCATATGCACTTTGACCTATTCTAAACACGGAATCCTGACCTATGTTGGTCATCTGCACATACATGGAGAGAGAGAGAGAGGGGAGGATCAAAGTAGCTAAAACCATGCATGAAGTAGGTTAGCATCATATATTTAATTTCCTCGTATACAAAATGCCCCTGCCTTGTTTAGAGAAAGRACTTTTAGAGAAGAATGAAGGTTTGGCACCTCTTAATTATTGTATGTGGGGATTTGCGGTAAGAGACCCAAAATAAATGAGGTAATCATCAATGAAATTGGATACAAAACTAATTTTTATTTAATGGGTTAGTAATCATGTGTGTAAATATGTGTCTGTYTACCTTAAACCATACACAGTGAGTGAAGCAGAGAAGCAAGAGGAGCATGCTAACATGTCTTGAAAATAAATCTAAGCATCTTGAACTCAGGCTTGCATAACCCAGAACGAGGTCATAAGAACAGTGCTCCACACAATTTGTTCTAATTAGAATCTTTGAGGAATCAAGAGTATGAGATGGTTGYTTTTGTCACACAATATTACATGATCAACAACTCCAAAATACTATAAAAAGTCCAGAGGCCAGTATAGATTACACATATACTCATAGCTCATAAAGCATTACCTGTGAAATTCAATGTAGCGTGTGAAACAGTGCCTCGTCTGATTTGTTGTTGGAAAGCGGAAATCAGCTGGAGCAGTCTTCAGTTCAATCTAAAAGGACATAAAACAAAAGAGACATAAGTATCACCAACAACAAGAAAGTCAATTTGCTAAAACTGAAAGTCCAAAATACAGTATCTATTAGTGCCTACATGTCAAAGGAAACATCAGTTCATAAAATCATAAATTCATTAGAAAGTATAAATGGCATTGGATTCTTTAGAACTATTACACAATAAAGTAAGAGTTCTCATTCCCAGTSCTTGTGCTTTCTTCTATCTTTGGAAGATAAATTCTACAAATCACTCAATAATTCAAGAAATCCCATAAGCTGTTAAGATGTATGACCATTTTATAGAACAGCAAATAAATTTGATCCAAAAAGCAAAAGTATAAAAGTTTAAGAATGGGCAGATACTCGAGCAAAGATAACTAAAGATAAAATCTGAAGTTCTCTAAGGAGATATAGCCACAAATATAGATTATATTCATCTATTAAGATTATTTCTTACTTAAATCTCTTTTCTTCTTCCAATCAGGAAAGAGATGAGAAACATATAGAGAAACTGACAGAAGTAAAATATTCATCTATTAAGACTATTTCTTACTTAAATCTCTTTTCTTCTTCCAATCAGGAAAAAGATGAGAAACATATAGAGAAACTGACAGAAGTACGACTGCATACTGGTTTTCTAGTAGTCACTAGGGACTATTATCGTCAAAACTGACATCTAGGCCCAGAAAATAAAGGATAAAAACAATAACCAAGCAGGGAAATAGTATCTAAGTCAAGAAAACATATCCAAACTAACAGTAAGCTGAATGTAATTAGTCTATTATCACCTTAGTACYCTTTTTTTCTTTTTCCAATTCCTCCTTTTCCATAAGGTATTGTCAAAATCACCAAAGGAAGCAGCAAACTTTAATTRGAAAGTCACTTAAGGTTACATATGACCTCCCAAATGTGACATCCAACAAAGTAGAATAGCTGATTAACTCATTCCAAAAGATAGCAAATCTTCTAAGGAGTTCCCTTTTCCTAGCTTTCTTACACTCGATCACAAATTTAACTTATCAAAAGAAAAGGCCATAAAGAACTTATTGGATAAAAATAATAAAAGAACACACACAAACAAGAAAAGAAAATAAAATGACGGAAAAAAGATTTGAAGAAGCACGGACATTCAGTTCCTAAGGGTATTTTAGTCTGGAATCTAGGAATGCATTGCATATCCATGGAAACCTCCTCGATTTCCACATCTTCTCACTTTCTGTTTCAGACTCATGCATATAGACTTAGAAATCCTTATAAGAACTACCAGTTTTGACAGAATGAACAGGTAGATTATCTATCTACCAATATATCTAGATATTCAATGGGAACCAAAAACTTGAAAAAAATAAATTAAAAAAGAGGTCCAAAGTAAAGCACTCCTATATGTTCAATATATAGAGATGAATACGTGAAATTTGAATCCATCATATGGCTATTGTCAAGGAAAACCACCACTTCAGAATCTCTCTCTCAATATATGTTCATTAACCAGTAACTGGTTGAATACAAGTTGCTCGATGCTAATGAATATGTTCATGAAGTTGTTTATTACGCATAATTGATGCTTTGACTCGTGAAAGAGCTATATAATGCATAACTGGTAAATAACTCCCAGTTGCAGTGTTAAAYATCCAAGAATGTCTAACCACTTATCAATTTAGTTTTATCTCAAAAGTAGATATTTAATAGATAATGTTCAAATGGATACTCCAAAATGCAGAAAAAAATCCCAACTTGATCATAAAGAGCTTAGCCAGACAGTCTAACAACTTCCTATATAGAATGCTTCTCAGCATCACAAAATTAACCTAAATTCTCACCTAATGCTTGCTTCACTATGCATGAAGGGGGCTGATTTCTGACCATTCAACTTTATTCAATAAATCAGATGGACTACTAAACTCAGGACAATATATATTACTCCATCAAGTATCCTGAAGAAAATTCTTATTCAATTTGCTTTACACAAACCACTCATCCATAACAAGAACACACAGAAAGCACAAATAAAAGAAAACTAGGAAATCAGTTACTTATTTCCCTTAATTTAAGCTTTTTATTTTTTCTTCACTAAGAAAAATACCAAGTTCTAGCAAACGAAAGGSCTACAAAACCACAAAGTCCATAATAAATTAGATAAAAGTTTATATCTCATCAAAAAGAAACTGCAAGATACAAGCTTTTAACTGCATGCCAATGCCAAAAGTCAAMTCGCCCCATGTATGCCTTATTTACAAATCAAGATTGCACCCCATCACTTGACCTATTAAATTCAATTGATTTGCTAAATCTCAATCAGCAGTTCATATTTTCCCTTTAAAATTGCACAAATACAGCAGCACTAGTTCAATCTCAATCGCCCCATGTATGCCTTACTTACAAATCAAGATTGCACCCCAGCACACTATTATTATCATTTGCAATCAATTGTTTACCAAGATCTCCACTACGTGAATAATATCTAAATCCATAAGGTCATGATTTTTTAATTTAAAATCTGATAACATATCGAAAATATAGGCATCACAAACACCAATCAATTTTCCAGTCATAAAGAAAACTTTGCACATAGTAGATAGACGGAAAAACACAATCTACTCTATCATCCTATTATTCGAAAACTGAAAATCATCTAAACATGTCAGGGGATTCCGAAACTCCTGATCAAGTCCAGGGATTTCGAAAAAAATCATCACGGATCGATTTTCCAAAAATTGAAAGCAAAAGAAATGATCAAAAATAGAAAACTAGCAATTTTTTAAATTTGATTCAACCTTTTACGACTGGATTTTGTACATACCTCAGCCATTGTTGCGATTAGATCACCAGAAATAATGAGTTCASTAAATTCCCAATTGGCGAGAAAAAGAGGTGAGGGTGTGAATTACTTTGTCAAAGTCTTTGGTAAACCAATGTTCGGTTCGCACGGTGCCCATTATAAACCGGAAAATGTTTGTCCAATTCCACTAAAACAAGAAAATTCCTAAATTGACCTAGTATGCATATGTCACTACATTAAAATTTTGATTTAAAAATATTTATTTATGATATACTTTTTCACCTTCATTTCGAATTAGAAAAAATTCCAAAATTATACTAAATTACAAAATCAAGAAATTATTTTTTTATAATTTTACCCTCAATCAGCTTTCATCCAAGAAATGGCATTTATCAAACTTGTTAAAGTTTCAWTATGTTTTTTGTGTTATAACATCGAATAAGATCATATAGCAATGTCACAYRTTAGCTAAATTTTTCTTTTATCGATATACTAATCTTTTTTTTTTTATGAAAAACTTTAAATATGTCATTTTCCTACCTATAATGATGATACTTAAACATTACAAATTTTGATWTATTAAATAATAGTAACATAATTCTTTTATAAATTTTAACTACTCGTATGGCTAGTTTCATTAATAGAACAAATATTTTAATAAGGTGCAACTTTTTAATATATATAATTCATAAAAATGGGTAAGTATTTTCAAGAAACAAAAGAAGAAAAAGATGTATTTGCCAGATTTTGAAATATTTCATTAAATTATAAATAGAATGTTGTGAAACTAATTACATAAGTCAGAAAMRTTTTATAGTATTATAGCTTTGTAATGACACAATTATTTTGTTATTGAAGGTTTTACATTGATCTGAAAAAGAGTAAGGTCTCGTTTGATTGTCAAGAATTTTGTAGTGAAAAAGTGATATAATTCTTTATTATTAAATTTCGACATTTAAAAAATTACTTTGGTATTTAAAAAGCGAATTAAATTTCTTCGGGATTAAGAAAAATAACTGCACAAATTTCGGAAAAATGAATAACCTACAAAGGAGATAGTATTCTTATTACTTTTGCTCCTTGATTTTCAAATAAAAATACGCGATAATAAAATTTTAAAAACTTAAATAAACTTTTTTTTTCTCCCTCCGGCTCTTTCCTTTCATCCTTTATTCTTCTCCTTCATGACTGAGTTTTTTTTTTTCAAAAAAAATCCTCTAATATATTTTTCCAAAAAACCCTCTAGACTCTTCCTAAACACATCCTATGCCTCCTAGACATCATAAGCAAAATCAAAATGTAGTTTTCTTTTTTATGTTTAAAATTAAGATATTAATTATATGAGATATGATTTTAATTTTTATATTCATCGTAATATTTTGAATTTTTGTAAAAAAATGTCATTCCTTCTCCAAAATGTTCACATATATATTTTTTAATAATTTTCTCTTTTATCTAGTATTAAAACTTTGATATTTGATCTTATATAAATCAAATAGTTAGATTTGTTTACCTAATGAAAATACTTACTTTTAATTCATCATTTTAATGATATTTGAATTACTAAGGCTTCATTGGTATTTAAATTATTATATCTACTTCATCAGGCTAATTCAAATCAATTTGATCCATATATAAATTCCTTACTCATTTACCTTAGTTGCCTTTTTCGAAAACTGAATTCTCTAAAGATTTTAATTTCTTAAATTTTAATTTCGATGAATTACACAAAACTGAATTATAACTTTACTCTCCTCATTAATCAAAACAAGGTTTTAAAAGTTGCATAGATCATTAGACTATTGAAATATTATCAATATTTACTTCCTCGGAACCAGTAGGGGTTTACTCAATGGGGGAAGTATTCTGGCGTCCACACAAATGTTCACATGAACGGTTGAAACACCCTAACCTATATATATAATTGGGTACATTTCATACCAAAAAAAAAAAAAAAAAAGAAAATGGTGCTCGAAAACCATATTATATAATAATTAAAATATAATTATATAATAAAAATAAAAAAATAAATTTCCTTTGCTCTTTCATCAAGGAAAGATGAACTAATAAACTTAGAAGAAAAAAAAATAATAATTTTTTTGTAATGTGTCTAACGATAAATAACACGTTCATTAGTAACTAGATTCAATTTAAACCACCAAGACCCATCGCATCAAAATAGCAATATCAACCTATTCTTCTATCCATCCTTCCTACGATCTCTCCCCCTATCTTTCAGCAAAGCAAGTCTTTGATCACGTGTCATCTCTCTTTAGCTTTTGCATGAGTTGACTGATTAAGTAAATGTGTAWATGTAAAAATGAAGAAATGAATCTGAATCATACATATTTCATGCATTCGGATTGTTGACTAAGTAAATGTAAAAAGAAGAGAAAAAAATGGAAGAATTTCTTGAGCGAAAGGAGTAAAAAGAGGGGAGAAACATTCAACATGCAGCTGCATACAAAGTTAGGAAGGTTATTTATAACGTAGCACGATATACTCATTGACTATCTCATCTTCTTTTACTATTTCATCTTCTTCTACACCATCATCCTCACCTCCTTAATGGATAACAACGCTGCAGCWCCTCCTGCRGAAGCAGAAACACTTGCAATTGTCACAGTTGCTGAAGAAAAAAGTGAAAATAAAGAAGTTGCTCAGCCAACTATGGTAGTGGCTAAAGCACTTTCAGCGAAGCTTATCATACTCCCATATTTAACGATATTTTGTGTCATCCTTTCCCTTCCACTTCTCTTTTTATTCATATGGCTGCTAGTCACCGGAACACATGACTGTGAAAGCCTCCTTAGGTTGCGAAAACTACATATGGGAATAGCTGCAGGCGTGTTTATTCTCTTTGCTGCTAGCAATCTTGTGGTATTCTTGCGATCTAAATTGGGGGCATTAGGATTATTCTTAGTTATGATACCGTCGATCTTTATGCTGACAGTAGGTCTTGGTCTTGTGGGAGCTTTCAACATGGAAACTCAGACGATACCTGCTTCTCCAAGATGGCTCACAATGAAAGTGCACGACAATTACAACTGGAATGAGATTAAATCTTGCATATATGATACAGCAACTTGCAAAAGTTTGGTCATGAAATCATACTTGCTGAAATCCTATGACTTCACTTCCAGGAAATTATCCCCAATCGAGGTATATATTTCTCTTCTTATATGTGCTTCAATAACTTTAAATATTTTTTGGCCAGTTGATAACTAATTCTATTAGCCATTGATGTTGGAAATTTGCAGTCTGGTTGTTGTGTGCCACCAGTGAGCTGCGAAATGGAATATGTCAATGCAACATACTGGAAGCAAGGAGAAAAGAACATCGACACCTCTGTCCCATACGATAGAGATTGTGATGTTTGGCAAAATGATGAGACTGGTTTATGCTACAGCTGCCRAGCTTGTAGAGAAGGGTTTCTGAGGCCATTGAAGAGCAAATGGATGAAWATTGGAATTTTCCTGGTTGTCATGTCTGTGTTTATCATGTTAGTACACCTCATACTCTTTGTTATTACCATGTTAGAGCAGTTTGCAGGATAGCARATGCAGATTCCCCGTTTCATGTTTAGYTGTTTCTCAAGATTCTCTTTCCTAGTTCTCTTTTGTTCTGGACAGCTTCGTATTCTATTTATCATTTGGTTCATCAAGATCATAGGCTTCTTGTTATCTTTTTCAGTTTTTAGTGTTTATCAGAAGTATGGTTTCTGGTTCCTATCAAAGTTCAGCCTATTCCTTTTGTTAGTCTACTTTTTAAGCAKTTTTATTGYGTTGATAAAAAAAATTGTCCACTTATRGCACAAATCTATACGTATATTGAAAATATTTGTATCAACACACTGCCATAGAAAGAACAACTGGAAGTGAAAGCCATGAAAATTGAACAACAAAGATTGAATTATCTTATATAGAGAAGCTAAAAGAATATTACAGAATAACCTTTCCTAAAGTTGGTAGTACGGGGAAAACAAAAGTTCTCTATGTATTTAATAAAAGAAAACAGGGCTAAATTGAGGCAAAAAAATTCATTTCCTAGCATGAGAATCATCATATGCTTGCCTCCCGGCAGGATTGCCACCAGTATTAATCGTAACTGCAACAGCAGCTCCCCCGGGAGGATATGCAATGACTCCACAGCCATATGGATCCATCCCCTGCACGATAGCATTGGCAGCCATCTGAGGAGGTGTTCTGTAATGGTCTAGATATCCCCCACTCCCATGCACTAAAGGTGGATAAAATGCAGGTGGATTGATGGAGGGACYGCCAGAAGAGTTCGGAGCTGCTCAAGGAGTGATTGCTATTAACCAACACAACAAAGTTGGACGGACAAGAATCAATGTCAAAATTTGAAATGTAAGCTTAAAACTGATTACCATGTGCTCTCTTCTCAGCATTTAACACCTCAGYACGCAATCTTTCCAGTTCCGTAGCCATGCCCACCATGTCTTTCTCCATGATTTGCATTCGTTTTACTCTATCTAAGTTCAAACCTTTTTCGTACTCAAATGTCACACTTCAAAACATGAAAATTGTATCAATAATTGCATTACTATCTACAAATGCTACAATGTAAATGACAACGTCAAAAGCTGAGCAAGTATAAACAAGAAATATGATATTGATTTGAATTTCATAGAATTCAAATGCAGTATTAGTTATGGACTCAATCATATTATTTGCTATTTGGAGGGGAAAAAAAAATGTAAGAAATTCTTTAAACTAGCAATAGAATACATTACTTGTGATTCGAAATTAACGGACATAGTATTGATAAGAACAAGTAAAAATGAATCGGAGCTTCTTTACTGACACTAGATTAAAGGTCTGAACTGGCTCTAAGGATCATCAAGAAAATAACAGTTAAATAAAACAGCTTGCTTCACTCACCGCAGCCTTTGGTGTCCTTGCCTCAAACTATCAAGTTCAGCATGCATCCCTGGCAACCTTTTGACATCRCCACGGGCTTTCTCCAATTCCTGAGTGGCCTGCTCTATTTGAGCAGTTAGCTCTTTTCTAGCTAATGCCAAGCTCCGTGCCTCAATATGGGCTTGTTGCAGATCCTTCTTCACACTTTCACCAGCTCTGATATCAACTTCCATTTTTGCAATCTTATCCATCAAAACCCGAATCTGTACATCGCTCTCTGTCCTTATCCTTCTTATATGTTCAGTCAGTTTCAGTATTTCTTCCTGAGCAGAAATAAGATCCTGCCTAAGTGCCATACGCGTGGTTGCCAACCTATGATTGTCCTGAGCAAGTTGTTGAATTTCTGCCGTCTGAACAGCCAACCTGTTCTCCAAAAGCTCAGGAGRAGGAAGTGGTTCCCTTTGAAGATGGCCAGGCAACAGGTCATTGCGAGCTGGCACTGGACGTCCTTCATATGGTGCTGGTATATGCTTCCTTGAGGCCATCTTGTAAGCCAACCACCTCAAAGGACAAAAGCAACTTAACGTACAAGACTATAGAGACTCCCTGCAGCACATAAATGACTCAGCTAAAAGTATGCATTCCAGACGGTCAAAGATACAGATATTGCACATAAATGAGTCACTCGATTCATCCAACATGCTTCATCGAACTAAAATCTAGGTGAAGATGATGGTGGAACACACTTCAGAGTAATACAGTGTTAAATTACCATCCCATCTAAGACATAACCTGTTAGAAAGGAACTTAAGTTATTCGTTTAAACACTCTAACATGCCTCCATATCTGGGATACAAACAGTTTCTACTTAACAGGCCTATCATGTTTACTCTCAAATTTTTACCAAGAGACATCAATACAGAACTCTAGCTCTTAAGATGCCACGTTGTCTAGAAGCTTAAGATGAGGAATATAATCTTAAAATTTAAACACTAACATGTAGCAAGACAGTTTTACACAATACCCGAAAAACCCATAGGACCTGTTCTTTTATTTGAGCCAGTAAAGAGAAAGAACAAAGTACAAAGCATACGCCAAGTATAGACATACACTTATTAGTTCTTCCAAAATACTCCCAATTCTCTAAAACATTATCAAGTAACCATTTTTGGATATATAAATAAGGAGAAAGCTTCCAGATTTTGGTTATTCCAAAGCTTTTCATAGCTTCAAAACTAAAGAACTTCAATTTCTGCCGTTGCAATTTACTAAAAATTCCAGAGAAGGTAAACTAGTTTAAATCAAAGTCAACCTTAACCCAGATACCTCTATTTCTTGAATGAATTACCAGAGGAAGATTTGGGGATGAAGGGTGAGAAAGAAGCTSCAAGAGAACTATGGAACTATCAAATTCGCTGTAAGAGAGAGAGAGAGAGAGATGTGGGCACCTGAAATCGTGATCTTCGCCCTCGCCGGTGGCCGGTCGCCCGTCACGTGACGGATTTTGATTGGTGAACGGGGGCTGAGGGTGACTGCGAGCGGGTATCCGCAGTACTAAGTGGAAATTGAAACGGATACAGGGCAAAACATAATCCCAACGAACGTGCCAAGGCAAGTACTATATATGGAAAAAATACACCCTTTACATGGATAATCCTATATATTTCTAATTTCTTTAATGTCTCCTTTCTTTTATATATGAATATAAAATATTTTAATTCATGAATAATTTAAAATATATCRTCTTTTGATTGATGTAAAAAAAATATAATTTCTTTAAAGCCTTTTCTCTTTTATATATGGGATCGATAATATATATTTAAATATTTTTTTTAATATAAAACATGTCATCTTCGTATAATCATCTTTTTATTAATATTGTAAAAAATATAACAAAAAATATGTAAAATAAGAGATGTGTACTAAAAAATTTAAAATCTAATATATACATATATATATGTGTGTGTGTGTTTTTTTCCCCCTTTTTTTGCATAAAAGTAATTTTGYRGTTCCTCAAAAAAGAAAAAAACAAAAGAAAAACATAAACACCATTCACAACTAAATTATTTAACAAAATGATTGCCTTTTGCTATTTTTTCTTTTTTCTTTTTTGAACAAACAACTGAGATTTCATAAAAAACCTAAGGCATTTATGCCATTAGCGGTGAAAGTACATCCATGGGAAAACTATCTAACCAGCAAAACTATTAAGTGTGCTGGCATTGATTACCTTAGGATTTTACAGTTAAAAGCAGCTTCTTTGGAAGAGAATTTCCAGATGCTGCTGAAGGACATTGAAGTTCATGGCTAACATGATAAACCAGATCTGGAAACTCAAGTTTGGAGATATGCTAATTTTCATGAAGGCCTCAACTGAGAAGTCAGATTAAAGTTTGCTCTCTCCATTGTCTGATGAATGATGAAGTATCCAAAGCACAATATACTGCATTTTGTATTACTAAATTAACATGTACACACCATGGTTTTAAACAAACCTTAGATTTGTATAGTACAGATCAATCAATTGTCTGAATTCATGTTACATTGCACATTGGAATTGCTTCATTGTCCTCTTGATTCTAGGAAAAGCCTTACAGTTGAGAAGATGAGAGAAGGTTCAGCCATTGCACCATTTCCGTAGTCTCCACAAGCCAGCCTCTTTGTTACAGGTGGAATGAGATTGATTCCAAGATCATCGATCAACAAAAGATGTCGCTCGGTAAAAGGGTTATTCCACATCAAAGTATTCATAGCTGGAGCTACAAAAAGTGGTTTACTGTAATCCCATGCTCGGACAATACAGGTAAGTAAATTATCGCACAATCCTCCAGCAATCTAGAATAAGTCAGAATGGAAAAATAGTGTGTAACCTCATTAACAAGATACAGAAATGTTGCTCTAGGGCAGGAAAACTATTGCAGAAAACAGAACAAAATAACGAAGTACGGATTTTTAGCCTATGACGAGTTAACAGAACTTAATGGAACTTCTGAGAGCAAGGAGTTCAAACCTGACATGCATACAGCATATTACATAATAGATGTCCACCAATTCGATTGAAAGCACAYGAACATTGATCATATACATTCAAGGTAACAAAATCTCTGATAGTGTAAGAATTTTAGGGAGGGAATATGATGAGACTTCCGTTTACRTCTTCTCTTAATAACAAATGAAACTGAAAGCAAAAGATCCAAGTCTATACTGGAAATTTGTATTCATAAGCAAGAGGATTGCAGATTTAAAAATTCTTCTGGTTTAGCCATGATCAATCTCTTTTTTTCTTAATTATCTTACATGACACAACAATAAACGTTACTCACCTCCAACTCAATGCCAACAATCAAGTGAGAAGTCAAGGCATTAGAAAGCAACACATTTCTTTATCTCATTATCTCCAAGAGTTCAAAAGAAAATGGGAGAAAGAATTATGCATCCCCAAGTTGATATTTGCTACAGAGCAACAAACAATCACGATTACCTTGCCAAGTGTGTTTGCTGATAAAGGAGCAATGACCATAATATCAGCCCACCTACGGAGTTCAATGTGAAGGACACTATCTCCAATTTTTTTCCATGTTGACCATTCATCCTCATCAGTATAAAGAATCAAATCCTTCGGAAGTGCAGTTTTATCTATGAAATGTAAAGAAGCCTTTGTAGCAACTGCCTTTACTTCTGCCCATTCACAAAAGCAATGGCATAGATTTGCAAACTTTATGGCAGCAACACTTCCACTAGCAGCAAGTAGTATACGAGGCTTTTTGGGTGCATCATTACCCTGGAATGGTTCCATATCGGTAAGTGGCTATTCTGTCCTTGCAATAACCTGTCAAATAACAAAGTAGAAAATCTTCTTATTAAAGAATTCGCAAGAAACTGTAATCCAGTAGACACTCCATGAGGGATAAAAGTTTCATTTGCACAAAATCCTTCAAAGTGTGGGATTTTATCTGCATTTTTCTAGCAAAAGTTTGAGATATTTTGCCGTGATAAATACCTAATGTCTCCATACTATCCTATGACAATGATTCTTTTCTATAGCATCTCAAGTCTTTAATTGAATTTTCTATTGTCGCTGTCGATTTACTGATATATAGTTAACACTTAGAGAGAAAAACTGCTCTCGGTATTCAACAGTATGCTATCGATGTTTTTGCTTTTATGGTGCTCTAGTGTCATCTTGCTGTGAAGGACTATAGGGTGAGTTCAACTCCTACAGATCAACCATGTGACAAATCGCCGGTACATTTCAAAGATTTCAAAAAGAACAAATGAGAAGTTGGACAATTACAAAATTAATTGGAGTCAATTCAAGAAGAAAGCTGGGTGAAGAGGAGAGAATATCTCTAAATGATTTCACTTAAATGATCAAAATGCCAATTATAACCCTTTTCACACGCTTCTTACACATAAGCAGCAACGAGTTATAAGACAGCTTGACTCCGAAGAGACAAAGGCATAAAATAAGAAGAAATGAAAAGGAATGATACAGACGGAAATTAACTATGCTTTACTAACATAATGGCTAAATATGGCAGCATTTCTGTGCCTGATGCTACAAAGCACGTGTTACGACACTAGAGATGGCAATGTTTGAGGAAAGACAATAGAAACTCATTTAAGTACAAATTGTAGGCCAATAACACATGACTTAGGACCTCAAAACTCTTGCATCAAGTCCAGATTTTTCATCATTCAAGGGACAAATTGAGTGAAATAAACCAAAAATCTAGCAATTCCTCTACATTCCTTGACTATTAGATGTCACGAAATAGTAAGCCCACACTGGTAAATATTTCCAAGTATCATTCACATGTCTGGATTGCAGATTTCAACCTTTCCTGCATATCCAAAATGTATCCACATCCAAGGGCTGACCAGTATCTACATCTGCCTTCTGAAGAAGTGATAACGCATCCTAGACCATAAGAAATATTTCCTACCCTGCGATGTTTCCTCATTTTGCATAGCACTCTGCATTGGAGGATTCCTTTCCTTGTTTCTACCATATCCAGTAACAGGAATAGAAGGAAAAAGTTGTTTTTTGGGATTCTCAAACAAATATGGACACCAGAGAGTAATTAATGTAACGATCCATTTGAGGGGAAAATGGTGTCACATTGACATTGAATTTGAAAAGCTTGTGCTGGGCACATACCTTGCCTCCTTTAGTGTCATTAATATTCAGATAAAGGACCAGTGCAGAAAAGCAGAGATACAGTGCTGATGGGGATCCAAGGAAAATGTTACGAAATTTGATGAGCCCGTGTGGTCATTTTATCAATAAAGATCACTAGTGTGTGTGTGTGTGTATATATATATATATATATATATAGATGTTTTTTTTATGTTAGGGCTTATGTGATTTTGCAGGGATGTTGGTTTTTGGCTTTCTGCAATTCCTTAGCCTCTTTCCTTCTTTCTTATCATCTTCACTCATGTTCCATTCCCATAGTTCTCTGCTCTGCGTTTGATTAAGTGATACAAGTATCCAGTTTCGAGCAATTGTATTTTGTTAAGCTATTTGAGATGAAACTTGTTCTGGACATAAAAAGTTTTGCATCATAATGATTAGTATACAATATGTACTTTCAAATACATCAAAGAAGCAAGAAAATTAAAGCTCTTTCTGCTCCTATCCCCTCCTTAATCATACTTTCACTAAAGAGTACTTTCCAGATGAAGTAATAWGCCTAACTCAAAGCAGCAAAGAAAATTATGCTYCAAAATTCCCACTTYGGCTCTTTGGYGACGTTAAATGAAAAGAAACATGCAAATAAATGACAATGCATCTCAAAGTTTCAATTTCTTTGCACGGATCAAATGCTCATATTTGTCTGAACRAGGTAGTTCTTCGAATTCCCTGAGGTAATCCCGGAGAAAGAACAAGAATCGAACTCCCAAAAGGGTTTTGTGGACAAATTTTTTTCCTTTCAGAAAATTAAAGACAACCCACATAACAGAATTGGAAAAGAAACAGACTTTACCTGAACTTGGCCGATTTCGAAGCGGAAATTTTCTATAGAGATTGCAGAACTGAAAGGGACGGGCGAGAGNCACTGCCATTAGCTAATTCTGAGCCGCCACGTCAAGCTATATTTTTCAACAGAAAACAAAAAAAGGGGGATTGCAGAAATAAATATTTACAAAGTCTGGCTGGACTCGAGGTAATTACCATTTGGTGATCAATTTTTTTGCGAATTTTAAACTTTTAAATTCTCTAAATTATATATAATTAAAATCATATATTTTATGATTCTCTCCATATTTTGTCGGTCGAAGAAGTCAAAATACGAATAATTTTTTCTTGAACTAATAAATTAATTTTCAAATGAAAGAATTTATGAATTTCCATTCGTTTAGCACATCATTTGATACTATAAACAACACAAATTATGAATTTATCTTGATCTAATAAACAATTTTGGTATCTATTTATAATGCTTACATTTCTACATGTATTTTACGAGTGAAGAAAAAGAATTGAAATATTCATGTGTTACAATTCAATTTGGTAAAGAAGAAAATTGATACAAATGCATGTCAATTTTTACTACGAAATTCATATTCCAAAGCACAAAAAGATGAGGGATTGATGAGAAGGGCCAAAATTGTCAAGGAATCTTGGACGTGTTCGAATGCATATATAATCGAATGTCAAGTATATTAGTATATAATTATTTAAGTGACGAAAAATATTTTAAGTGAATATTCAAACATACTTGAGTATGGCTATTGAAGGTGCCAAGCATACCTAGATATGAAGGTTAATCAAGTACCAAGCAATTTTGACTATAAATATTTAGAATTTTAAAATTATCATTTAAGAATTAAGATTAATCTATAAATGATCGTTCGAAAATATCATAGATATATACCTTAATAGTTAACTTGTTATTACAAGGAYACCCTTGAAAAAAAAGATTGATTATGAAATCTTTCAAGTAAAACGTACATATCTTCTAGCTTGCAATACAAACTAGTGCCAAGAAGAAGATAAAATGCTAGGTGTGAAACTTAGAGCCTTTCGGCAGCCATTGTTGCTCCACTGATGTCAGTGGACTGACATGGCTGGAAGGGCTAGACGCTTGTCATAATAAGAAATAAACTCAGAGATTTCAGTAACATTGTCCACAAGTTTTTGACTCTCAATGAGTACTTCCATGTCAAAGATCAGTGAGATATGATTCCCCATTTCGTTTACACGTTTCAAGATTCAATATTTTCTGGAGCATACACGTTTAGCATTTTCAACCAGTTCTCAAGTATAAATAACAGAATCTCCTCCACGCAGTTCCACTGCAAAACCTCAGCATTCCACATTTGCTCATCAAAGCAAGATTGAAAAGTTCAGTCACTCCCGAGCTTCTCTGTCTACCATTACTTCTAAAATATATATACAGAACGGTAGTGATGAAGTCCTTGGTAGTAGTTGCTTTTCTTCTTGCTTTTGCTGCCCTAATGGCTGAGTGTAGGGTGGCAAGGAAAGACTTGGGGTTGGATCTTGGTGGTATAGGAGTTGGTATTGGAACTGGGATAGGCGTGGGCCTAGGAGGAGGAAGTGGTAGTGGTTCTGGTTCWGGTTCTGGATCAGGTTCAGGCTCCGGTTCYAGCTCATCCTCCGCCTCAGGGTCAGCTTCAAGTTCTAGTTCAGGATCTGGAGCTGGCTCAGAAGCAGGTTCCTATGCAGGATCATATGCTGGATCAAGAGCAGGCTCAGGGTCTGGATCTGCACCACGCCAAGGCCGTGGACGGGGTTCAGGATCCGGCTCTGGCTCCGGGCGTGGTGAAGCACATGGTCAGGGCTCCGGAAATGGATCTGGTTATGGTGAAGGCCATGGCTATGGTGAAGGCTATGGAAGTGGATCAGGGAACTAAAAGAATGGTCATGCACTCATGCAGAAACATTTTTACTACTGAAACTATGAGAATGATCATCATCTTCTTGTATCTGAATAAATGATCATTCAGAAAAACATCTATATATATGTATATATCTATGTATCTCTTCCGGAATTCTTGTTCCTGTTGCAATAAGATCTACTATATTGTGAATGTCTATCTTCCTCTTCTACTTCTGCAAGCACAAGTTCTTGACCAAGATTTCCCCTCCCTCAATTATTCATTGGAGTATGTTACCACGTAGCATGATACTCTCTTGCTTGCTTCTTCAAGGTGACCTCTCCATGCACGGAGAAGTAATATGCATTAATGTTCTGTTCAATAGCTTTACTTTAATTTCAAAAGCATTTATTATTGAAAAACTATACAAAAATGAAATTTGAAAAATGAAACCTGATAGATATCGATAGAAACTATTTGAACTTCACTAGTGTATCCCCCATCCCTACTTAAAACCTTACGAATGCAATGTTCCAGTTTTTTGTTCTTTAATGATGCAAAAAAAAAAAAAAATCAAACAAGGTCAAAAATGTATAAAATAATAATTCTCTCACTCAATTTATTTTTTCAACACTCATTTCTCAAAAAGGATGTCAAGAACTTGATCATCACTCTCATACTTTGCAAAAAGCTAACCCCATAAAAAATGAGTTTTTGATCTATGTAGCTTTATTTTTTAAACAAAACTCCATGAATAACTTTCTTTTACATCTTCATGCTTCTTTAAGCTTTAACGCAAGATGACATTTACATCATCAGGAAGGAAGTGAGGTGCTTAGAGGAGAATGAAAGAAAAGAAACAACCAAATCAGAGAGAGGGAAAAAAGGACTCCGGCAAGAGCTAAGAAAACCTTGAACTTAGACTTTGATTCTAGTATTCATCTATTCTAGTATATCCAATGATATAAGCAGATCATGAACTCATTTCCTTTGCACTATGCCTAAAACTGATCTAGCCATAACAGKATTAGATTAACCTGAACTCTGAGGCTAAGAATATTGCAATGATTTTAGTTTTACACCTCAGCCTCCATTCCAGAAGCTTCTCAACCAGCTCACTTGATCCGAAATCAAAACACATTTGCAATAGATATGTAACTAAAATAATACTGGTCTCTGTATCTTTATATGTATATGCATGTCTGCGTGTATATATCTATATGTATTTATTATGATATACCAGAAGACTCCACTACGATAGTGGAATAGTGGGTCGGCAATCTCATGATAATCTTATGGCCATCACATGAAACTCCAACAGCCTTTGCCCTCCATGCGTTAGCCTTTTCATCCACAAACTTTGCTTCATTTGAAGCTCAACGTTGTATCTCTATATATTTTCGATAAATGTAAATCACTGTCCCCCACTATTTTCATGCCGACCTCTAGTATCTACAACTATAAATAGCTCTACATCTCAGAGACTATTACCACAGAACTTCCAAGAAATATAGTAATATCAGAATTCTTGGTTATAATTTGCAGAAATTTGAGTGGTCTAGCTAGCCAGGGTTTTGAAATATGACTAGCCTAAAAGCGTCAGTTCTTGTTATCTTTTTGCTTGTTGCAACACTTGCTGTGGTGTCCGAGAGTCGAGTAGCCAGAAAGGACCTAGGTCTTGACTTAGGGGGAATAGGACTTGGTTTGGGTGCTGGAGTAGGTATTGGTTTAGGAGGTGGAAGTGGTTCAGGAGCTGGAGCAGGCTCCGGCTCCGGCTCAGGGTCTAGTTCGAGTTCAAGTTCGAGCTCCAGTTCTAGTTCTTCAGGTGGCGGTGGCGGTGCAGGCTCTGAAGCCGGCTCCTCTGCTGGTTCATATGCAGGATCAAGAGCCGGTTCAGGAGCAGGTGGTAACCGGGGAGGAGGTTCAGGTCGAGGATCTGGTTCTGGACGTGGCGAAGGATATGGACAAGGATCTGGCAACGGTGGTGGCCATGGTGAAGGAGGTGGGTACGGATCAGGATATGGTGAAGGAGATGGCAATTAAAGAACTGTCTTGCCACTCCTATCTTGATCGACAAAATAATATATATAATATGCATGTAATTGCACTTTTAGCCATGAATAAAACCATAATTTCCTAATATTTTCAAGTTTCATGTACTTTGCTTAATTTTTATCTTTCTGTCTGCATGATTAGGGTTTGCATGATAATTCTCTATGTAGTTTGTGGTAAAATATGTTTCCACCAATTGTTGTCTGCCCTTAATTTTGTAATAAAAATGTATCCTTATATATAATGATCGTGTTATTTAGTCTTTGTCGATTGCAGTAAAGTCGTATGTAATGTAAATTTTGCTGGAAATGGACAAGTTTTAAGGATTCTAAAACATGGTCAACCAAAAGGGAAAAGCAAATTAATAGGTTTTTTTTAATTATGATTGAAACCCCTTATTTGATATTGCATTAGGATTTAAAATGATAAATAAGAGATGGATGATGGAAAGTAAAGTCCAACAGCGGCCCTTTATTAGAATTGGGATAAAGAAAAAGAGAAAAAAATAAAAACAACTTAATTTCTAGGGTTAAGCAAACAAATTTGTCTGGCATAACTCATTAGTTAAATACCTCAAAATTTTACTAATTTTTAAATCTCATTTTAATGTTTTCAATGATCGAACATTACTCTTTTTAAACTTTATAGATTTATCTTTAATATTGTTACCTTAACCTTGAATATCGTCTTTCGCCATAGGTTTATGATAGAAAAAGAAAAATTAAGTGATAAATGAGATATTCAATCGTTAAATTTATTAATTAAATTCAAAACTGAACATTAATTTCGGGTTAAGATTATAAAAAATAAAACATTAAGTGACAAAAGTTTTTAGTCTTGGAGGGTCAAAATACATAAATGAATTTTATAAATGGATTATGATCCTTAATCGTGACAAGATATGAATTAATATGAGAACCCAGGCTCTGACTTACGAAAGGATAAGATCATGTTGGGGTTAGGAATCATAACCCGTTTATACAATTGGATAAGCCAGAGATTATTTCTTTCCTTTTTTTTTTTTTTGGAATTTGGCAGGGATTATTTCAATAATTGTGGAACAAATAACTTGTAATCGTTACGACACTAATATACTTCCAACACCCGGAAAACTTTGAGTCCAAAAGACTAATAACAATTGGAGGAGATCCAGGGTGAATTTGGACTGGATCTGGAAAACTCGATTGCCTYGTGAGMCTGGAYTTACTTAGACGAACTCAKCCCAATGGTAACCCTATTGATCCACATTGAGGAGGASAGACAATGTCCAAAGGTACGTGAAGTTTACTACTTAATTTTGGTGAAAGTTTCTCGAGAAATACTCATTTCTTTTCAAATTAAATATTTATATCTTCTTTTAATGTCTCGAAATAAATATTTATTTTTCCAAAATGAACTCCTATGATTAACCCTCTTAATCTAAGGGATATAATTCATTAACACAAAAATTCCACAATTGACCTTATCAATTATGAGGATGGTATCTGTCATATAACATTTGGCAGAGTTGCGTAACAGGAGTTTTCTTACACCCATCGGAAGAGTATTTATATATATATACATGGTGAGTGGAAAAAATTCTACGCATAGCCTCTACAACCCGTCAAGTCAAAGATACATAATTGATTTAAAATCCTAGACAACAAACTACTTTTCAACAGGAATGCTTTAGTTTCATTGTAAATTTTCGAATATTAACTAATATAAAAAAAGGTAGGGAGCATAAGGAAAAGAGGCCATTTAGATTTAAGACCTATTGGTTATATGGGGAGGAATGTAAGCATATTCTGGTGAATATGTGGGGGTCTTATAAAGCTAATTTGGTAGAGTCCGTAAAGGGCAATATTGCACAAGTCTCTAGGTGTCTTCGATCATGGAGTAGCTACAAATTTGGGCACCTTTAGCGCCAAGTCAAGTTGGAGAATGAAAACCTTGTTCTGTTCGGCTACAAGATGCACAAGTGACAGGTAAGGAGATTAAAGAGGCTATGGCACGTCTAGATCATCTCTTGCAGCTGCATGAGGAGTATTAGCGTATCCAAAGTCCCCCCAGTTGGCTCAAACATGGCGATTAAAACACTTTTTATTTTCATCACCATGCCCACCAAGAGAAACAGATGAATTTCATTGAGTGCCTTTGAGACTCCACAGAAGTGGAACATATTGATGGGAGAAAATCGCAGGAGATTGTGATGTGCTATTTACAAATGTTATTTACCGCAATTTAGCAACGCTCGGACCTGGAGGACTTGTTTGGTAATGTGATTGAATTGAAACTTTTTCAAGAGTAGATGGACGCTCTGGCAGTGAATTTTTCTGTGGAGTAAGCGCGAATGGCTTTTTTGGGTATGCATCCTACAAAGTTTCTGGGCTTGGATGGCCTTCATGCAACATTCTATCAGAGGTATTGGGTAATGTTGGGAGGGATGTTACTAAGATGGCTTTGGAAATACTTAATGGAAATAAAAAAATTAGAGGGGATTAATCCAACTTTTTTGGTTTTGATTCCTAAATGTAAGGACCCAAAACAGATGATGGATTTTTGGCCAATTAGCCTCTATACTGTATTGTATAAAATTGTGGCGAATAGTTTGAAATCGTTCCTTCTTGTCTTAGTGGATAAAACCCAAAGCGCCTTTGTGAAAGACAGGCTTATTATGGATAATGTAATTATAACATCTGAAGCTTWTCACTGAATTGAGAAGAGGAGGGAATTTCCAATACAAAATATTCAAAGAATGTGCCCAAACAATCTGGTGAGGAGACAGATATGTTTAAAAATAGCTATTTGGAAAATAATATCATAGTAATATGCAAAAATAAAACAAAGAAAAAAGGRAAAAAAATATTTATACAGCAGCAGTACGTGAGAAATTTCGGTTGAATTACTTGCCGGGAGCTGAACTTTCTTCTGGGCAGAAGCCTCACATGACCGTCAAATTGGATATGAGTAAGTGTACAATCGTGTTGAGTGGAATTATTTAGAGTGAATTTCTCTTAGGCTGGGAATTCCTTAGAGGATGGTAAATAATATCATGAAGTGTGTTCGTAAGGTTTCCTTCATGGCTTTGATTAATGGGTAGCCAACTGATCCTTTTACTCCTAGCCAAGGTATTAGAGAAGGTGACCCCTTATCTCCTGTTCTTTTTGTCCTATGTATGTATGGCTTCTCAACCCTCATTTCAAGGGCGATGCAAGAGAAGAAATTGATTGGCATGAGAATGGGAGGGGGCACTGGAGTTAACTCATCTACTTTTTGCGAATAACAATATGATTTTGCCACAAACAACTGAAAGAAATGCTCAAACATTACGAACCATTCTAGGTGCGTATGAACAAGCCTCAGGGCAAGCTATAAATTTTCAAAAATCTTTTATTGTTTTTTATGGCAAGGTTGTCCATCTCTTGCAAGAGAATATAGGGTCTATTTCGAGTATGGAAAAAGGTGGAGACCAAGGTTTGTGTCTAGGGCTTCCTTATCGATAAGGTTCCAAGAAGGAGACGTTCACGTACATTAAGGAGAGGGTTCGTGAAAAGGTTAATGGTTGAAAGGAGAAACTCCTTTCTCAGATAGCAAAAGGAACTATTAATTAAAGCGATTTTACAAGCCATTCCCACCAATGTGATGATGCACATTCTTCTTGAATTCCACCAGGCGTGTGAATGAAGAGATGGGAAGGATGTTCAATAACAGCGAAATGAGGCTCGATGGGAGGCCCCATGACCTGGTCTGCTGAAGGTAAATGTGGACGGGTCATGGGGCAATTCGAGAGCGGGTTTTGGAGCTGTGCTAGGGGATTGGCAAGGCAACATGTTGGGCACTGCTGCAAGACTGGGTATGCACTATACTGGGGCGAAACATGTCAAACTATTGGTGATTGAGAAAGGCATTGCCTTAGCGGTGGGGATGGGGCTGGTGCTTTCATTGTTGTAGCGGATTGTATCACGACGGTGCAGAAACTACAACAACCTGAGAAGGATTTATCCCCTATTCGGAACATGGTTGCTTGTATTAAGACTCTTGCATAGRAGGCAAATTGTGTAGGTTTTGTTTACAACCCCCAGAAAAGCCAATTATAATGTGGCTCATCTGCTGGCCAAACTTGGCTGCTCTTTGGAGGATCCAATAACCTGGAGAGGCTATGGCCCTCCCTCCGTTTTAATTGCTGACCAGGCGAAACGACCTACTGAATAAAATCTTAATTTTCTTGGCAAAAAAAAAAAGAATAGGTAGATGAACATTGTAGTTAAATATCTTCTTAATTATATAAATTGATAAAAAAGTTTTTTTTTTGGTTAAATTGGAAGTCCACATTAAATAATTGAAGCCAATAAAGGAGTTATCTGCATATGAATGTGAACGGTCTATTAAAATGAAACAACTATTTGTGCCAAATAAAAATTACTTCCGAATATTTTTAAATATTACTTTAGACCATTTACAAGACATTATAAAAAAAAAAGTTCAATACATAATCACTTGCACGAAAGTGACAAAAGAACAAAGGAAGAATGAGCAGTGTGAGTTTTGAAAATGAACCTATCAGCCTGGTAAAGTTCCTTGCTTACGGCATTGTTATCTTAACTATTCAAATTTGAATAAATTTGAATATATCTCAGAATCCATTAACCAAGAAAAAGAAACCCTANCCTATCAGCTTGGTAAAGTTCCTTGCTACGGCATTGTAATCTTAGCTATCCAAATTTGAATAAATTTGAATATATCTCAGAATCCATTAATCAAGAAAAAGAAACCCTACCATTATTACATGGTACAATATTCAATGCCAATATGAAAATAAATAATTTATTAGGAATTTAAAAGTGGAATAAAAAATTAATAAAAATGAGACATGATGTACGTGGATAGAAGTAATGAGTACTGCTTCCACTTGGTATCCTAGAAGTTGCTAGGTCATTTCATATTTGATTTTTTAGGTGATCATTAGTACCATGTCCTAATTTTGGCGGTTGATGCACTATTAAATTAATTAATATTTTATTTATCTATTGGAGGAAAAATCAAGACCATTCTTTAATATTTCAATTAAATAAGAAAGAATGTCAACTCAATTATTTTTGTGCTTGCTTCTAAGAAAAGTGTTTTTGACTAAAGTGCATGTTCCAATTTATATTATTAGTAGAAGAACTTGTTTAAACTAATTTTACTTACTTTTTAGTGGCTGATTAGTTGGATTCTTTTTATTAATTAAAATCATCGATTAAAAGTCAATTAGGTAAYRTTTRTCTATATTTACATGGATGATTCTAATAGCAGTCTTATTTTAATTTATCTGCTCTCAACCTTTAAACTATAAATTAAGTATTCAATCKTTTTATTYTATTTATCTTTTTTTTAAGRTCAAAATAAAATATTYRAATTATTATTTTTTTCATAATTTTTATTACGCATTTTAGAAAACAGTGGCAAGGGCATAACGGTCAAAGGAGGTTGTGATTATAAAGGGCTAACGAATGTGATAAGGGCACGGTGGACACGGAATGCCAGTGAATTTTAAAAAGAAAGGGAGGTCAATCCTGGTACATTACTGGCTGGCAAAGACTAATCAGCGGCAGTTAATCGAGGAGCACCGCCCATCTTCATGCAACAAAATATAGTAAGATACCAGCTTTGGGGCTATTTGCCGGTTTCCCGCAATCTTCTCTAGTTTATTCTTTATCCAAGTCGTGACCCCATCCTCTGTTTCACGCCTTGCTGACTGTGCCGCATTAGCCAATGAGATTGCTTCCATGTTATTCTCCTCACTTAACCATGTCTGTAATTCTTGAGATTACTATTTTCACACTACAAGTCACAAATCAGAGACTTTTTACTTATTTATGATAAATAATTTGTAATCAAAAGAAATACTAATGTTTTGTGATATTGTTGTAAATGGCATATATATTTCCAATTATTAAGTAATTTCAGAATAAAATAGTCATATCATCATTATATAAGTCGTTTCACACATATTAATAATTCTTTTATAAAATTATTTATATTTAGTCTTATTACTTTTCCTAATTAATATAAAAMTATTGAAACATTTTGTCATCATAATGATGTTATTACTATTTTTTACTACAATCTATAAATTTACTTGTCTATCTCGTCAAAAGGCATTTGATCTTTCGAGGGGAAGAAGGAATATTATTGCCTTACAATATTATTCATATTTACTCTTATTACTTTGCTTAATCAGTACAAGAATATTAAAACATTTTGTCATTATAATGATGTTATTGTTTTTTACTATAAATTTAATTTTGTATCTTTTCAGAAGGCATTTGATATTTCAAGGGGAAGAACGAACATTAAGGCCTTTGATGTAATGTTACTTTGGTTGATGAAAAAAGAAGGAAAAGAGAGGATATTTTAAGTATCTCAATCCAAAAATATTGTTTTCCCCTTATCTAGTGTCGACATCTAAAACAATCTCTATTAAGAAACATAAGTAGTAGGGAACTTTTGTGATCGTGCCTAAAAGATTAGGTTCAAACCAATTTCTATGCCATTTTCTTCATTGTTTAAATTAAGAATATTTCAAATATTTTGAAGTAAAAAATATCTATTACATATATATTCCTAATTATTTTTTTTAACTTTCAAGTGGTATATGAAGAGTATTACTGCCAATGTTATATTATATAAAGGGCAAAGTTAAAACTTTTTTAATTTTTATATTGAAATTGTAATGAGACACTTATTTCAAAATAAAAAAAATTAGGCACTCGAGATTGAAGGAGTATAAAATTACAAATTTGACCAAGACCAGGGTTTTAGATTGGTGAACCCAAGCACAATAAGTCAACAGAAAAAAATCAAATTAAGGTAGCATGTTACCYCCTTTCCAGTACAGGGAGGCCATTACTTGCCATGCTTCTCAACACGCTTTCTCATCTTTAATTATGTRAATTACTGCTAGTATCATTTTCCATTAATTCTTCAATTTAATCAAGGCCAGATATTAAGGCAAACAATATCACCATACACAAACATTAAAGTTCCTCCCAACTTATACGGAGTATTAAAAATGGTAAAATTTCCAAATTAGTAGGAGGGGAGTTTTAAAATAACAATGTAGAGAGGATGGAGTCGTTGATTCAGGGGACGGAGTATCTAAGACTGGAAGATCTCTAGCCGAAAATTATACAAGGTAGAAAAGACTCTTTATATTCTCCAAAACTATTCTAACTAAAGAAATGCGTATTTTTAGCTATTTATTTGGGATCTTCAAATTAGATGYAGAGATCAATTTAACTGAGTCAAGTTTGTTAAATATTATTTAACTTTTTTCTTTTATTTAATTTCAAACTTGTCGTTTTTTAATTTACAAAACATGATTTTTAAATAATATTTTCAAGAAATAAAGCGAGATAAACTTGACAAAATCTTTTCTTGATTATAAAATAGTAGAAAAGCAAGTGATTTAACAGTACAAAAAAATGAGAAAAGACTTGAATTTGGGGAATTAAAAAAAGAAAAAAAGGAAAATACCGTACTTACCGATTCAATCATAGCGCGTACAGGTACAGCCATAGTCCCACTCTACTCTCTTAATCATAAACCAAAATCACATAGTACAAGTGTACAAAGCCCGCCCCATAGGCTCATTATTGCTTTCATCTCAATTATGTTACCAAAACCACGTAGCATACCGCCACTCGTCGATTGTATAAATACAATTCACTCCCCTATAGTGTTGATGCGTATATAAATATTAAGTTTACGAGAATATTTATATTAATAATACTTTAAAAATTAAAAAATTATTTGAAATATATGATGTTTTAAATTATACTTACAAATCAATATTATGAAAATTAAATATATTTTTATATAAATTACCGAATATATCTTTATTCAGAACAGAAAATTAGTATGTTTTTTAAAATTTTATCTGATAATTTTATTCTGTTTTTAATAATTTACAATTATTTGAAACTAATGAGGCTTTTAGAAGTTCATTTAAACCATTATTTATGATATATGATAACCATATAAATCAAAAGTTTAAATTCTTGATAAATACAAAAGATACTATACATGCATCTACAGGATTAGTATACATCAATCACCGTACCTATCTATGGCTACATTTTTTTTTTCCCCCCCTTTTCTCTCTCTCTATAAACGGAGAATACCCAAATCCAACGTACCACTCGCATACTGCCCTTTCTTTCTCGAAATTCTTCACTGATTGGCTGTCATCATTCTCTCTCCTCTAACTCTCTCTCTCTCTCTCTCTCCTTCTCCAGAAAAACAGAAAAAAAAGGAAATAAATAAAAATGCCAATCACTCTTCTTCCTGCAATCTAGCCGTCCTTTAACGCGTTCACGCGTAGAATTGTCTCCTGTGTGTGTTTGTGGTCGCCCACTATATATACCCCCTCTTCCATGTCTCTCCTTTCTTAGCAGGTGCAGGCTTTTTCTCTCTACCCCTCTGCATCTGTCTCCCACCCCCAAAATAGAAAATCTACAGAAACTAATCCCGTTCTTGATAGACATTGTTTTCTGTTCTATTTAATCCTTCAAGAAAAGTTTGTATTGGTGTTCGTTTTTGTATTTCTTTGGACGGAGTAGAAGAAGAGGCTGCAAGAAGAAGAATAAAAGAAGAAAAATGCCGTCTTTGGAGGAGGAGTTGTTTCCTTCGACCCCGGGGAAGTTCAAGGATAAAGGTTATCTGAGCATGAATCGCCAGTTCCATAGATGTTTCGCGTCGACGAGTACCATGTTCTTGTGGGCTCTTTTCTTGATTGCTTTAACGGCGTCGTATCTGAGTTTGCAATCTTTTATGGATTCCGGTACTCGCTATTTCTCCTCCACATGGGGCGGTCTCCACTGGGAGAAACAAGTTCGTAACTCAGCCCAGATCCAAAGGAAAAACGGGTTCTCCGTTCTTGTCACCGGTGCCGCTGGTTTCGTCGGTTCACATGTCTCTCTTGCCTTAAAGAAACGCGGCGATGGCGTTGTTGGCCTTGACAACTTCAACACTTACTACGACCCCTCATTAAAAAATGCAAGAAAATCTCTTTTGACAACTCATAATATTTTCATTGTGGAAGGTGATGTGAACGACGCTCGGTTGGTGGCGAAGCTCTTTGACATTGTTCGGTTTACGCACGTCATGCATTTGGCTGCTCAGGCCGGTGTACGGTACGCCATGGAGAATCCTCATTCTTATGTTCACAGCAACATCGCCGGCTTGGTTACGCTCCTCGAAGCCTGCAAGACTGCCAACCCTCAGCCGGCTATTGTTTGGGCCAGCTCCAGTTCCGTTTACGGGTTAAATGAGGACGTCCCATTCTCCGAAGCTGATCGGACGGACAGACCCGCTTCTCTCTATGCTGCAACTAAGAAAGCCGGTGAGGCAATCACTCACACGTACAACCATATCTACGGGTTGAGCATTACCGGGTTGAGATTCTTCACGGTGTACGGTCCATGGGGCAGACCCGACATGGCATACTTTTCATTCACGAAGAGCATCTTGCAAGGAAAGCCTATCACAATATATCGGGGCAAGAACCGGGTTGATTTGGCCCGTGATTTCACATACATTGATGATGTGGTGAAAGGCTGTATCGGGTCATTGGACACAGCAAAAAAGAGTACCGGGTCAGGTGGGAAGAAGCGGGCCCCAGCACAATACCGGATTTTCAACTTGGGTAATACGTCGCCAGTGACTGTTCCGATGATGGTGGGAATATTAGAAAGGCATTTGAAGGTGAAAGCGAAGAAGCACTTCGTGGAAATGCCCGGGAACGGCGACGTACCGTTCACTCATGCGAATATTAGCTCGGCCCGTAAAGAATTCGGGTATAAACCCACCACCGATCTGCAAACCGGGTTGAAGAAATTCGTCAAGTGGTACCTCGCATATTATGGCTACAATCATGGCAAGTCTGTATAGCTTTGAATAGGTTATATTATTTTTTCTTTTTAAAAAATATTCTCTGGTTGTATTTTAGAGAATATTTTTTTCTGTCACGAAAAAAAAAAAGAATGGGGAAGGAAATTCCAGATAAGCAGAGAGRAGGAGAAAAAAGAATAGAAAAAAAAAGAAAAGAAATAGAATTACATTCTTTTCTTGAGGAATCGGAGTGGTGAAGATTGACCAGCTCCTTTTACCTTGCTTAGAGATTTTGTTTTTTTTTTCTTTTTTAACCTTTTTCACCTTTTCACCTTTTGTAAATTATATCAAAGTTTTTTTTTTTTGTTTACGTATTGGCTGGCCCACATTTCTTCTTTCTTTTTATTTTGAATTGAATATTTTGAGGGCTTTTCGGATGCGGCGGGTCTATATCCAGAGGAGCTAGGACAACGTACCAAGAAGATGGAGGGAGCTGTGTCAATCAATAATGAGGTGTAAAAGCAGCGATGCTTTAATAGTGACAGCTAGCTCACGTAAATAGACAGCCGAGCAGAAGAAAATGGGTCCCACACCACGTGTTGATAATTGGATTTTTGCTCGTTGGATTGGACTGGAAAAGAGGTGTGAGCGTCACATTGTATGGTCCAACTGTAAAGCTTTTGTTGCCGACAGTTTTGGTARATTTGTTCATTACGGTGGCTCGTTCGTTTTGGGCCTCTTTTGGGCTTTTGTTGTGGGCCCTTGGACTATATTTTGGTTTTGGAGGGTAGAGATTTGTCCATCGTTTTGTCCTTATCAGTAAGTATTCAATTTGAATTGACAATTATTAATGCCATTTCTGTTTTTTTTTATTAAAGTAGACAATGGCTTTGCATCCACCGACAGTTTTCTTGGTAATTTCCTTTTTCTTATATAGTATATAATTATCCAGAAATTATATATTTTTTAATTATATTCTTTGCTATTATGAATTAGGATTTTTAGGATAATCCGGAGATAAAGATTATATATATGTATTATTTTGTTAATTTTGTGTCTTGAAATTTGATATTATGAAATTATAGGCCACGTGTTTGATGTGGATGAATGACTAATTAAAGAAGCTGTGGAGGATGAGTTGAATTTAAGTAAAAGTGAAGTAGCATCATATGGACAGTTTTGGTGGAGTTTTGAAGCAGTTATTGGACAAGGAAACGTCAATACATCAAAGCGTTTATATGAAGTTCATTAATTTATCACTTAAGTAATAATTTCTTTCTTTCCTTATGAAGTGGTCAAAATCGATTTCGAATCTTTTAATATAATATTCATAATATATTTATTATTTTATTGATCCAAATATATATATGGTCATGATTGATRTAAGAATAAGTATATTAGAARATTTATGTATATATTTCTACTTMTAGAATGATAGGTGGAAGTATACTAAAAATTCTCTGGTTTGTATATATTTTTACTTGCAAGATGGTAGTTTGATTGGGTAAAAGAATCTTCTACTAGATGATAGATAYCGATTTTCTAATTTATATATATAAGTAATGGTAGTTTGGTTGGATAAGAGAATCTTCTATTAGATGATAGATATCGATTTTCTAAYTTAAATATATTTCTACTTATAAGATGGTAGTTTGGTCGGGTAAGAGAATCTTTTATTAAACAAGCTGGTATCTATTTTCTGGTTTATGTATATAAGTAGATGGTTGTTTGGTTGGATAAGGGAATCTTCTACTAGATGATAGATATCGATTTTCTAGTTTGTATATATTTTTACATATAAGATGGTAGTTTGGTCGGGGGTAATAGAATCTTTTATCAGGTGATAAGTATTCAATGACGATAAGTATTGAATTGAATTTAGATTTGATTTGTTTAATCAACAGTTAAATAAGAGTTCAATGAACAATTCTATATATGTATCCATAAAGGCCCCTTCAGAATATCTTAATAGAATCACTTTTCTTTTTATAAGGGCTAAAACCACTTACTTTTAACTTTTTTACACCATATTGTAGGTGGATCTCAAAAGATTAAAGATCTTCCTTCAAGCCGTACATAGGATTTTCATCAAATATAGTTTTTCKYAAAACTCTATATGTATTTAAGAGATCGAGTACATCGAGTATTTGATTAAATTCCTTGTCTTATGAAGGTAAAATTTATTCTGAGTCTTAAATTTCATCTTTAGTCCTGCACCGGTTAATGATGCGATGGGAGAAGTTTTTACTTTGTCAATTCTTTTAGCAATGCTGGCCATAGGATAATCCAAAATCGATCTGGCCTTGACCAGTAGTCCTGGCCGTGTCCTATTCACCTAGGCATTTCTTCTATTTCTTTTATGGTGAAAACCCCGGAAATGGTAGACTGCTAACCAAAGTTGGAAGCCAAGTTTCCAAGCTAATAAGTTGTGCTGCCAAAGATAAATTGCAACAAATGGCTAATTTTATGAAACAAGTATGCCTAATCTTGTGTGACATAGAAGACGGCAACTAAGACTTTCTTAACATGTGAATAATAAAATTATTAATATAAGTTGTATAATTGTTTAAAATAATTAATAAATAAATTATTAAGTCAAAGTAAAATTTTGCGTTCGATACTTGCTTGTAGTATTAGTTTGAAAGACTTTTAGGTCAGGTATTGTGGGTTGTTGTTTCATTGCCAAATGTTTTTTTTTTTTTCTTTTTCGATTTTTGCAAAACAATTCAATTTTGTTATTAGTCAAATATAGAGAAACATCTTGACAGATACTATATTCATAGTCTCATAACGTTGCTGCAATTTCAAGCCTTAATGTCGTCATGTCTGTTTCATTTCTTTGACATGTCAAAAGATTCATATACCCTTGAAAGTAGATCACCGATATGCTAGTGTATATCTTATTACATACTCTTTGTTATAGTCATAAAAGTATGGCTATCGATCTCGATCAAGATTATGATTAATTGACTATGCTAAAATAAGATTTTAAAAAAAAAGGGAAATGAACGATCGTAGAAGCAAATTTCCACACGCCACTGGCTTTATGATGTTGATGGAAAGATTATAATCAGTGGTATTTTATATGTGTCTAATTTGAGAGAAATAAMTAGATTGAATCCATAAGGTAAAACTCTCAATGCTAATTCTATCAGTACATTTCAACAATTTGCGTTCTGAAAGAAGGGCTCTGTTGGGACCAAGAAAGCAAACGTGCAAGAGTGAAGTTCAAAGGGATATGCATCTAGATTTTGAGAGCCATTATCCGATTCTCCATAAGGTTTTCAATTTTCATGGCAACATTTTTATGGTATCCAATTCTCCACATGCAAAGGGACACTTTGATCCGTCAACACTGCAGCATATATAGATCAGTTCGAGCAGATTGGCTCTTGTTATCGAAAAGAAAAATGCAAGTATGTTAGGTGAAGAAGTGTTATGGAATCTTGTATGCGCTTAGGAACTCTTTGAGAGTTTATAGAATCTTGCTCATCTTTCCCATCCCTGTTTCAGAACTCTTGTGATTATCGGCAGCAGATGCCATGCTGAGATTGTGAATATTATAGCTGATCGATCAAGCACCTGAGGACAAGGAAAAAGCTGATATTATACGAGCAAATATGGAGACAAGGTCTATCAGAAGTGTGAAGATGTGATTCGATATATAAACCATCCCACGCATGAAAGATTTTGTGGAGGTTTCCCCTTGTTTCATTAATCAGTTTGATAAATGAAGAAGATAGAATTATAGGATTGGTCTAGTTATGTAGGAGATTTTTTTTTTTTCAAAATAAAACAGGTTCAATATTAATGGATATAGAGGAAAAAGAAACATGAACGGATATATAATTTATTTATTATATGAATGTATAATCATCTCAAAAAAATTCAATGGTATTGATAAAATCATACAACTCAATCCCTTTATCGCATTCTATGTCATTTTTTCTTAATAAAGATTTTGATATTACTTCAAGGAAAAAAAATACTAACACAAGATAATTCAAACTCAATTAATGAGCATATATGTAACTGAATAAACATTAATTCATGTGATCAATTTATATAGAAAGAGCAAAAAGCTCACCCCAAAACATAAAACACTCTCTCATTCCAACTCTTAAACACCCGATATCACAATGGCATCAGAGTCAAGAAGCCTCGGGGGTGTCTCCACCATGCTGGCGGTGATGATAATCAGCAGCGCTGTTATGGTTCGTCAAGGACTAGGCCAAGGCGATGATAAAGCGTCTGCAGACGAAACATACATTGATAATCTGCCTCAGAATGTGGTAGACTACATAAAAGACTGCACTAGCCATATTTCCTCAGATTGTAGTAAAGAAATCGTTCGTTCTATAATCAAGAAAACATCAGACGTTTCCACCATTTGTTGCCATGATCTTGTCCAGATGGGGTTTGAATGCCACAATGCACTCGTGAAGGTTTTTGCTGGTTTGCCAGATGAAAAGCAAGATGGTGCTCAAGCTACGGAGAATGGTAGAAAAGTTTTTGATCTTTGTGTTGCTGCTGATAAGAACCACGATCATCCAAATTCCCCCACTCGACCTTGAGAGAACAAATAAATGGTCATCTTAAATAATTAAAATTTTGAAATCCTATAATGGATGGATGCATTTATGCAAAATCTTCCTTTTGCATCTTGTTTTAGGGTTCAAATCCCATTTACGCCGGCTTGCTTTTTCTTTTTTGTTTTTTCCGTAAACAAGTAATTATTTATTAAATTGGAAAATTAGAAGGTGCTTCTCCAATATTCGACCAGTAGCGAGCCCTGGCAAAGATAACCATGCAGATAACCGGATGAGCTGATACATTATGATTCCTACAGATAAAATTTATAGTACAATAGTTTTAATGTTTTGCATGATACGATCGAAAGAAGAAAATTATAAACTGAATATTTAACCCTTTGGATATATATCTTGAGCATTTTCTTCTAAAAAATAAGTGTAAAGGAGTTCCTTCACATCCAAATCCAGTAGATAGCCATGCAAAATATTCCCCCAGCCCCGGCTATGATTGCCGAGAGCATTGATCCTTTGGTTTTGCCTTGAGATTACCATCAATCTAGCTGTGAATGCAGTCCGCTTGAATACTACCATGTCCGGAGGTAGAAGTGCCTGCATCATGCGTCATTGCCAGAGCAAGGTCGAGCATCTTGTGGGCTCTTGGTCTACCGTATTTTTTGTATCTGTTTCATGTATCAATGAGCAGGCCTTGCAATAACTTCTGACGGAGATAATGTTCATCTCGGAGAATCTTCACCTGATTTGGGGTCTGGAATAATCACGATTATCTCCTCTAATTGAAACTTTGGTGGAAACCTTTGTAGTTGACGAAAAGCACAACCGAGTGTAGGAACCCAATATTACCATTTTCTTTATATCAGACTCCGGTAGGGGTTAAAGCAGGAAGTCCTCTAGGGGTCCCTGTGGAGTCCAGCAATCAAACCAGACGATAAAACAGTCGCTAATTGTCCATGATGCCTTTTCTGAGTAGATTCTGGCAGGTAAAAGATGGCTTTCCCTGTTGAGAAACCTTTCGTTTGGTCTTGTGACTTTCTGGACCTGGATAGCTGCCGTACCTCGCATGGAGAACTCCAGTCCAAAAGGTCCAAAATTTTACTAATAGAGTTTTTTGGACCGTTTGGATTGATTTTTCTAATTAGTAACTTTTGAGATTAAAAATAACTTTCAATATAAAAATAGTATTTAGTAAAATTAATAAATGGTAAAGGAGAGTGCAATTGTCAAAAAAACCAACATTCCTCAAAGACTAATGAATTTTTACGAATTCAAATACTACATACAAATTAATTTTCGATGCACTGAATCAATTCTTTACAATCATAATTATTAATTGAATTAGTCTCTTCATACGGTAATAGAAATCAAACTAAGGCTGTCAAAACAAGCCTAGACATGCCAGCCCACTAAAAGTCCACAATTTGACTTGCCTAAGCGGGGAGGGGTTAGGAATCCTTAACTGAATCCAACTCAAGGGTTAGACGGGCCCACTAACAAAAATTTAAAAATATCTAAAAAACTCCTAACAAAATCCTAGAAGTTCTTAAATAACATAAAAATATTTAAATACTAAGTCTAATCTATCTATCATATCATAATTCATTTAAATAACTATATTTAAATATTATCGTACCATAGTTCATATATAATTCATTATATTTAATAAATTGTTCAACAAAAATAAATATAATATTATTTAAAATGCATCAATAAATTAATACATCATTACTGTAAACTTATATGAAAAATGAAATAACACATTATATATATAGCTCACCTAAGATGTATATTCAAATTTTATAACTTTAGATATAAATRAAGTTTAGACATTAATGAAAAACCTTATTGATTGCAGAATTTATCAATTTCAATAATGTATATCATCATTTGTCAATAAAAGAAGGAAGAGGAAAATAAAAATTAAAACTGAAAACACAAATGTAAAATTCAAATTTATTTTTTGATATTACTAACGAAATGTGAATAATGATKTGTGATTTAGATGTGTATAATGAGTATAATTTTAAACTTTGCCAAAATTATATATTTTAAACTTTTAGTTGATATATCATTGATGCTACTAGAAGGGTTAACCCTCCAAAAGCCCTCCATATTGGAGGCAGGCTAGGAAATCCTCAATCCAATTCACCTAGTTTCTATGCCGGATTGGTAAGCCAGACGAGCTCAACCCGTTCTGATAATTTTAAATTAAACTTCTGATCTCTTAAGAGATTAGAATGCTATATCACTCCCACCAATCAAATTTGATTATTAATCCTAATACTTTGTTCATATGGTATTGGCAGAAAATAAAAAGACTATATTTTAGGGAAGAAAAGTTAAAATATATATATATATATAGTACGCAAAATAACTAAGAAATTAATTGCTGACTTTTGAATGAAGCTAAGTGATAACATAATATACTGGAGATATTCAATATTTTATTTTTATTTTTTCATGCCGAAAAGCATATCGCTTTGGATGGATATCGTTCTATTTTTCACCACACAGAGAATTTGCATTCAGTGCAAATTCCAAACCAGTCCAAGAATTCGGAAGAGATAGAAACTATAAGAAAAACAAATTATTAAGTTGTAGTAATCTGCCCGTAAATGAGTCGAGATTTGCAAATCGCCATGGTTGGCAGTGTTATGCCTTCCCTTGAGTACCAGCCTGGCTGGCTGCTCAATTTCATTTCAACACCCTTTCGAGCTGCCCCTTCTCTTCAGATCTAAGGGTTTCTTCCTGGCAACCTCTGATGTGCTTCCCCTTCTTTCTTCTTCTTCTTCGTCCTCAGCTCTTCCTCAGCTTCGTCGCACATCGATTTCCTCACTCTCTGGGGCCCACCGCTCAAGGTTTCATATCATGCTTTTCTCGTCACTAATTTGTTTCTTTTATGGCGTTTTACTGGTTTATGCGTGGTTGGCAAAGTTTCTGTTTGCATTTGATTAGAATATCATTGAACTTTTTCCTTAATTTTGCAACCTGACTTGGTTTTGGATTTTTCATTTCTGCTCATTGGAGTTATTCAGTTTTTCTCGCCTGTAAAAGTCTGTGTATTTTCTGTTGCTCTATTGAGATGGTAGCATTGCCTGCCCGTCTATCCTCATCTAGATGTAAAACAAAGACCAAGAATGTGTTTTGAATTGTTCAAAGGATAGGTAATACAACTCTGTGCTTTTATTCTATATTCCCGTGATATTCTGTGCGGTGAATTTGAGTACTGAAATGAGCAGACAACAAAGAGAGCTGGATGGGTGAAGAGAGACATTGATAATCCAGAATCTATTGCCGATCACATGTACCGAATGGGACTGATGGCACTTATTGCTACTGATATTCCTGGTGTCAATCGAGACAAGTAGTGTACTTCTTTTACATGTTCTATTTTGTGTTTTGAAATTATTCCGAGATTGAATTTGAATGTTACTTGACAAATTTCTTGCTCTGTTGTGTTTCAGGTGTGTAAAAATGGCAATTGTGCATGATATTGCAGAAGGTGAGAATGAGTATATATTTTCTCATCAAACTTTCATCTTTATTTTTTATAACATAGAGAACGCAATAGGTTATTGGAGTTGAACTTTTCTTGCTGCATATATCATACTCTGATTACTATTTGGTTGCGTTATGTGGTCTTTTTGGCTAATATATTTAGCCATGATACTCATACTCATCTATATTCTGGCTTACAATATGACTTGTTCAATGTACATAATTCCCTTTTGTTTTTGCAATTTCTTTTTGGGGATGACGGTGGTGGCGGAAGGAAAGAAAATAAATATCACTTTGATCCTCAGAAGGAATGATGACTATTGTTGAGGGAATTAGATCGCTGCATCTTTTAGAGGACTTGGCTTATGAATTATGGGATTTCATAAATTACATAGTTGCTCAAATTTTTCCGTGAAGAAGAAATGAAATATCGGCATCAAACAGTTGGAAAAAAGGTCAGTTGTTGGAGGCTAAAGATTATCCTTTCTAAATCGAAATTAATTTCTTATGGGAAAATGGTAGTGAAAGTAACTATCATATGTCCCTTTGACTTGTCTGATTAGGTATGAAATAAAAAAAATAAAAATAGAAACTAATGATCAAGAGGAAGAGTGTGATTCTTTCAGCAGAAGGTGCCGAAAGCTTCCATGCTTAATAGCTAGAGATGTTTAAGAGAAATCATTATTACATACGTTGGATGTTATCTAAGAGAACTCGTAAGTACATTCCAATCATTAGAAATGCTTAAAAGTTGGTCTTTATTTTATTTTTTGCTTCCAATTCCTTTTTAACCTCCCTCCTTCCTGGGGCTCATGTGGGCTGGTAAAGCCGTTGTCGGAAGGGGTTTCTAGACAGAAGCTGGAAGTACAGTTTTAACAGCAAGGTTCATTACTCTCAACTTTATATTGACTGTGATAGGGAAGTTGAGACTTAAATGGTCCCTTTAAGCACATTTTGAAAGTTATAGCCTGGACAAGAAATGTTGAATTGGCATTGACCGACAAACGAGCATACGCTTGAATGAAATTGTGTTATCTGGTCATCAGGCTTAACAAGGTTTTTCCCGTGCATAGTATTTGAGCATCAGAAGAACTATTCCACCTGAATAAGCATAACAGCTGGTTGTAATTCTTATTTTCCTAATTTTTTTACTGTAATATTTCTTTCTGGATAATACGTCATCAAACAATTAAAGATGAGCTGTAGCACTCACAGAGGGCAATTAAGAGCTATGAGATAGTGTTTTCATTTTACTTTTAAGAACTCACGTGGTTTGTTGTGGAATATGTAATATTATAAATAGAAGCTTTTTCTTTGTCCGTACACCCCTAGTACAAATTCAAAGGTCTAAGGTCAGTCTTGTTATGAACTTTCATTGAGGTACTTACTTTACTCGTCGTTAAGACATTTGGAAAAGCATGTAGATTTCGAACCCTTCTTTAGTAAAGTGGATTTAATTTTCTTTCGGTATCCTACTTGAACCATTTTGAGTATATAATTCATTCTATTTATTGTTGTTAACGTTCATGTGTCTGTATATCAACTCTTTTATACACCCCATACTCTTCTCTTTTGTTCACATTTTACTTCTATTGTCTACCCGAAGGTATATATACTACGTTTTCTAAGAGAGTCACTTTTAATCCGAGGATACGTTCGGAGATAATCAAAGGTAGAGACTAGATAGTATGGATAGTTTTAGAAACTGTTGAAATCCGAAGATCACTTATAAGAGAAGTATGAGTAGGTGTTTAGTCGGTCGAGGAAGATCGAACCGTTCCAACGTATGGTCTTTGGTCTTTGTTTTTACAGTACGGATTGACTAGAACGTAGTTACCTTAGTAGAAGGTCCGTTAGAATTGGTTGTCTTAGTCGTTCTGTCTGTATCTCTCTCTCTCTCTCTCTCTCTCGTGCGAACTCCGGGAGGTGCTCCAATTAAATGTGTACACCGAGGTTACGAGAGCGAGGTAAGGCTGAGAAAGTTCGAAACCTATGGTAGTCTTCCACACTATAGAGGCTGTTATCGATAACTTCGTTACTTTTCCTATTATCGTTTAGGTGTGTATTCTTCCCCCGTTTTTTTTTTTTTTCCATTACCTTATTGTTTCTTTTTGTCTCGTAGTGAATAGAAACTTCCAGTATTTCGGAATTC
>MEJB01000097.1:110604-121381 GCA_001752375.1 Rhazya stricta
GCAGGGATTGCCTTAGACTCTTGGTTACTGTATGTTGACTTTTGTTCTGTTGAGTTCTCTTGGGCTTTAAATGAAAAAAAACTTGATGCATACCCAGCTTTAGAGATGGCTTCTTCTTCAGAACTGCTAGTAATGCTCATAACAGACATTTCATATTTGAAGCTCAAATTTTGTCAGTAGATATAACTTCTTTAGCTATTTTTTTTAATTATGTGCGGACATGATAGAAATTAATGGTGTGCACATTTACTGCTCCAGTGGACAAGAATCCTTGTACCAATATAGCTTAAGAATTTTAGGGATTGCAAGTATAGAGAAACTACATATTGGACTCTTTCAATTGGTTAGACTGATTAAAGGTTCAGAGGGATCATTCCTTTGGTTTATACATTAAGCATTAAAAAAGCTGTATTTGGGTTTTTAATTTTAAGAGGAGAAAAAGCTTTATCCACTTTACTACTGAATAGATTAAACAGAATAAATGGCAATTTGGGGAAGAAAAATAAAAAAACTTTCGTATTTCTTAGTAGTTAAGAAATTGACAATAATTTTTTGTGTTCAACATCAGAAAAAGAAAAAAAGAAAAAAAAAAACTAAAAAGAAAACTAACAGGGAGTTGTAGGAGGAAGCTTCCCTTTAATAATCTAATCATCTTATATGGTCAAATTTCTGATTGTTTTGCAATTGCGCTTAATGTGTTTGATATTGTTTTCCTGTTTCATGGTTTGATAAGCTTTCTCGCTTTGAAGCTCAACTATGTCTGCTGTTTCTTGCATGGACAGCTTACGTTTTTACATTTCTTCAGTTTACCATGCAACAACGTTTTGCTTTAGAGGATATGCACATATTCTGATATTCAAGTTTCTGTGATTGTATCTGCCTTCTTTTTTCATTGTCAATGATTTTGTTTTTCTTTCTTTTTTCAAAAAAAAAGAGAAAAAAGAAAAGGAGAGCTTCTAATAAAATATTTGTTTTATTTMTTTTAACTAAGGTGATATTTTGCATTATGCAGATCAGGGGAAGGATTTGGAAGAATTCTTCCAGTCAACTGCAGGTGCGTAAAAAATGGTTCTAGTTGCTGATTTCTTTTCTAGGGGAAGAGGGAGGGGGGGCGGGGTGGGGATTGTGTGTTGATAGAACATCCTAGGTTTTGCTAACTCTCCCCTGCTTTTCATCAACTAAAAGGTTATCCAAACAAGCATGCTGTCTTTTATTATACTAGGATCCGTCACGGGATACGTGCACTAAATATAAATGTAACGTGGTAACTTGTCTCATCTGATAATTAATATCCACTTACATTCTTTTCTTGTTCACGGTATATGCTCAGTTTAGTCTTTCAATTTTTCATCTACATATTTTATGATTTTACCGTCTTCCCTGCAGGCAAATTCCAAACAGATGTGGGTAAAGCCTGGGCTTTGGAGATTGCATCAAGAAGAAAAATTCTTTAACTTTGAAATATGCCCTGATGATTGCCTTCTGTTTTGGAAGCGCCAGAGTCCAATATATGCATTTAGCAACAGCTAACTAGTTCAGAGATCGCCTGCATCTTTCTAGTCTTACATGATTTGTAGATGAAATTGTCAAATGTGCGCTTACACTGCAAAATTAAAAAGCCTCGTCCTTTATCGGTAGTTTTTACTAGAAAACAAAGTTCAGTAGAAAAAGAAAAAGACAAAAACAGCCTCACTCTTTTCAGGGAACTCATATGTTCTTACCAGTATTCTTCTACCAAGTTCATGCCTAGTTTCTGAGTTATTAATTATTTTTATACAGTTTCGGAATACAGACGCGAATAAAAGATGGTATATGAAATAGCACCTGGAGAAGTGGGATAACACATGATTCGGTAGTGGAATTAGTTCTAATATAGTATTAATTTTTACTATTACTTATCATTAATGAGAAAAAATAAATAATGGGTCATATCAGCAATAGCGGCTCGTAATAACAAATTGTGAGATCAGATCTAAAAAAGGAAAGAAAAAAAGTAAATATAATAAGAAAAAAATTGAACACAGTGGTCATGCTGTGTGCCGCAATACACACGTATGAAGTGAAGCAACGCTCGATATCTTTATAACCACTTCAAATTTTTCCTCTCAAACCCTGAAATGCATTGAACCCCCTGTTTCTTTAGCGGCACACTTGAAGTCTTCTCCTCAAATCTCTCACAGGCAAAAAAGCTTCGAATGCCTACTAGCGAATAAGCCACTCCAAGCATGGCTTTCGTCCACAGCAGCAGGCTTAGTTTCTCTCCGCTCTTCTCTTCTGGTATGTTCTATCGGTCCCTTTCAAATGTAAAAGCGTCTTTAAATTTATAATTCGTATGTTGTAAAAAGCCACACATGCAGTTGTTTACATTTGCATTAGCCTCTTGTTTCTTTGTTCCAGAGTGCCAACCTTTCCAATGCTGGAATTCAACGAGGTATTATTTGCAACTATATAACCTATACATATGTATATGCAAGCGAAATTGCATTACTTGTTTCTTTATGTAAATATAAGCTCAACATCACTGTTGATACGTGTTTGTGTGCTCGCGCGTGTTTTTGATATTTTCAACTGGAAATTGGAAGAATTGAGCCGTGCTTTTCTTTCTGGAATGTGTAGGCTTCGGTGGGAGGCATTTTTGTGACCACAGCTCCAATGCGTCGTCAGAGCAGAGAGTTTTGAAATTCGAAGAGGTAGAAAAACAGGTGTCAGAAACAAAAGATCCAATTTTTGAGGATGAAATTGACAAAATCCGGAAGGAATTCACTGCAGCAAAGCAGATGTTTTCTAACATTCCAGAAACATTGAAACAAATGCCCAAAATGAATCCGGAAGGTTATTCTCATTTTAGTTTTCTTTCTGATATTGGAGACTACCTATATATATATATATACTTGTATCTTTTTCTATATGTAATTATTATTTTGAAATGGTTTTATTTGTATTTGAATTTTAGGTATATATGTTAATAAGAATTTGAGATTGGACAATATACAAGTATATGGATTTGATTATGATTACACTTTGGCGCATTACTCTGCTAATCTACAGAGTTTGATATACAATCTTGCAAAAGAGCACTTAGTTAATGAGGTCTGTTCTTAATTTGCATTAGCTTTTTTCTTCTTTTAAAATAAGAAATAATTTTCTTTATTCATTTTCCACATAAGCGAATATATTCCTTACTTTGGGATTTTCAGTTCAAATATCCAGAGAGTTGCTTGGGTTTTAAATATGATCCTTCATTTCCAATTCGAGGACTGTACTATGACAAGTCAAGAGGATGTCTTATGAAGTTGGATTTCTTTGGATCGATTGAACTTGAAGGATGCTACTATGGCAGGCAAAAGGTAGGCAGTGAAAACTTTCTCCTTTCTTAATGCTGTGAAAACCATAAAGAATTGAAACTTAGATGTTCTCTTAACTATAGCTAGTAACTTGGTATTTGCCAAAAAAGATTGTTAGTATAGGAAATAATGTAGGAAAACAATAAGAAAACAGATTCGGACCATGTTGCATTATGTAATGTATTGAGTATGTCTACTCCTCAGTTTGATTGGGACCATGAGTTAATAACTGATGAAGGATGTAATCTTGTACACAATTTAGATATCTAAAAAGTTTGGTCTATTACCAATATGACAAGAACGAAAAGTAAATAAAACATTTCGAGAAAAGCAAAGTTGCAGCCTGGATCATTCAACAAAAGTAGATTAAAGTGATCCGATGAAGTGCTTTTGGTTGCTGTGTGGGAACAAGGGAGTGTGGTAGCTTGCGGCTTAAATCTGTAAATAATGAAATGTTTGTTATGGCCCTAATTTTGCAATTTCAGAAAAACAGGAAATTCACATTTGAGAAAAATAATTGGTTTTGAGAACTCGGTCAAGTTTACCAGATTAAGGAGGGGTCATTCAGTAGATGAAATTTACTTTTGGTGAGTATAACCCAAGCTTGCGACCTATGACAGTATAAACTTACTTTTGGTGTTAGCAGTGTTACTACAAGGAGGTTTGACKTRTCTAACATGACATGATGAATTGTTTACATGGAGCCTGATTTAATGTTTGGAAATACTTGCATATTGTTTTCTCATCCTGCTGATGACRAACCAAAAGGATGAAGGAGCTTTAATAGAAGAAAAATAGTTTTCCAATTTCATATGGATTATTTATTAGCATACTCGTTTCCTGGATGTTCGGTTTACTGTATTGATACATCTATGCTTATGTGTTTAATAAAATGTTATTGTTACTTACCTCRTTTTCTTTGSTAGATTTTACAGTTTTTCTGATTTTACTARAACCTGCACTGGTGATTGCAAGCTCTATAYTCTGTTGGACAATTAGAGTTATTGAAGATAGGAGATCTTTTTTCCTTAGGAAATGTAGTCTGTAGGTTCATCCTGAAACTTGCATATTCCCGTGAACAATTTTCTGTCAAGATATGGAATCATGCGAAAAGATTAGCTTCCACACTGAGATTCCTTCTCACCGAAACATGATTCCTGCATCATTTAGGTTAAAAGGCAATAATGTCTATGGATTACTTCGTATCTTTGTGCATTCKTCCACTAGTATGTGTTAGATATCTGCCAACCTGCAGGCGTGTTATTCTGTTTTGATGGTTCTATGTAACTTCATCCACTAGATTGGTTTTTGCAACTAAATCATCTCGAAATACCTGTTTGTACTTCTAGTCATTGTGCCTTATAATTCTAACTATTAACCGTCCTWTCTTAATCTTTTAAAAGTTTGTCTCRTCTAGAGGAATATGAATAGTGAAGGGGTCATAGTTAACGTTCTTTTCAAGAAAAAGTTTAAACGTATTCCAGTGTTTTTGGTATATGCCTGATACTTTTGCAGAGAAATGGCCTGTTCTTCTGTTCATTGGTTGACCTAGAAAATTAGTCCATTATGTTTCATTTGAGTAGATAGTAGGTTATTCTGGTGACCAAGTGCACGACTCTCTAGAGGATTTTRATTTCCATAGCATCTAATAATTTTGTTTTCATTCTTTTTAAAAAAATTTGAAGTGAGGGTATGTCATGTTGACAATTATTTTTTCTAAACTAATTAGTAATTGCTTGATGAAAGTGTGGGACTACCATGGGTTATGCTTTAGATCACGTGGATGTACTTCAGAGAGTTTATAAAACTGTGTACTGACTTTTACCATTTCAATAAGAAATCAGAGAGTCCAGTTTACCCACAAATGAGAAAGTAGATATTTAGGGGAAAGATTGACACTTGCAGGGACATTAGAGTATGCTGTCATACTTAGATTTGTTAATTGACCCAAGTTTTTCTAGGCTGAGGAGACAAATATCAGTATTTTTCTCATAAAGTACTTGATCAACAACTAAGTAATAGCTGTTTAATGGAGTTGAATGGAACAAAGAAACAAAACCATCCAATTACAAGACAGTAAATATTACAATCCCTTGTGCTCTAACAATGGTCCACCAGGACTGCATCTRTAGTCAGTGCTGGCAYCAACATAAWCATGCTGTTTTGGCTTAATCGCTGCTGTCTAAAAGGAGAACTGCAAAATAGATGAACATGAGRAGGTGATTATCTCTCTTCTTTTCTATCTTTTAGGATGCAGGAATAACAATGGGGCCTCATTTTCTCTKAGTTTGTCTGCAAGAACCGTGAGATTAGATCAGTAGCATCTCTTTGGTTAGAATTACGCTATCTCATTTGAATGGAGTATCTTTAGCAGGTAAGGAGCATATGTGAGAGAATTCAGCGACTGTGACCATGCATCTATTTTTTTTATTATTGGAGCACTTATTGGTTGGTAAAAATTTGTAACTTACATCATTTACTTACTATTTATTTATATAAATATGCAGCTCAGTCCAAAGGAAGTAGAACAGATTTATGGGACAAGACAGATAGGCCGTGATCAAGCACGATCACTTGTTTGCTTGATGGATTTCTTCTGCTTTAGCGAGGTCAGTTTTACTACCTTATATGATATGAATGTTTATTGCTTCAGTGATTTAATTCCTTTTCTTAAGTTTTCTCCTAATCTTGAGTAGTCATCTTAATTGTTAAACTAGTGGCATAGCTTGTTTGATCATTGTTGAACTGCATCGTAAAAATGTTTATAGTTTAGTTTATAGTGGCATGACACCTTTTGTCACTTGCCAAATGATTTCAATTATTTGCAGCAATAACCTCAATCAAGAAATTTGTTCCCTAGACATTTGTCTCCTCCTTTTTTTTTTTTTTTTTTTTGGTGCAGTAGGCATATCAATAGGATGTATTTCTCAAAGGGGGAGATTCAATGCTGACGTGCATTAGATGCTTATTTAGTGATTCTAACTAACCTATACGGTATTAACCGTCTTAATGCTCTGTCAACTACAAAAAGAAAGGCTCTAATGTTACAAATTAAGCCTGTAATGCCGCTTTCGCTATTATTAAATTCAAGTATTTAGGGCAGAGTCTTGATTGATTTAGCTTAAGGAAGCATGATCAGCGACATTGGACATAGATATATGAATTGTTCTAAAAAGCAGGATACAATATATACTAAAATCCTCATTATCTTTCTACAAAAAGGTTATGCATCTATTGTATCCTAGAAACCACATGTTTCGTGATCAAGGCATGGTTTATATAATCAATATACTTCATTGGCATGTGACCATGGKGAACAAAATATTGTATTGCTACTATATCCTTCATTAGTTAACACTCGTTTTCATGTAAGTGAAATATTATTATAAGTTGGAAATGAATACAACTTATTATTCAGAACTACTTCCTTATTTTATGCTGCAGGCATGCCTAATTGCTGACATTGTGCAACACTTTGTTGATGCTAAGCTGGAATTTGATGCTTGCTATATCTATGAAGATGTCAATCGAGCCATTCAGCATGTCCACCGAAGTGGCTTGGTTCATAGGGGAATTCTTGCTGATCCCCATAGGTACCTTGTGAAGAATGTATGTCATTTCACTTACTTCATTTACAATAGACCTTAATTCGGGTTGTTATGGGCTTTCTTTTCTCTTAACAATTGTCAGGTTATGCAATTTTTTCAAATATTTATTCTATTGAAATTCTAACTTCTTTTATCGTGTTACAGGGTCAACTATTATACTTCCTAAGGATGTTACGGGATAAAGGGAAGAAACTTTTCTTGTTGACTAACTCTCCCTATTACTTTGTGGATGGAGGAATGCGCTTTTTATTGGAGGTAACAACAGTATCAAAGATGCTCATTTTAGCTATCTTAGCTTTTATTCATATGGATTTAATTTCTTTTCATGTATACTATTCCCTCCGTCCCATTTCAAATGACAATGGTTCACTGGGCATGGGATTTTAAAGTTAACAATTCTAATGTAGTAGCATATAGTATAATAAGTAGGAAACATGTGGGCTAATAAGTACTTCATGTCAAATATTAAAAAAAAAAAAAAAATTGAAGTACTATATGGTGGGAACTATTACTGAGGCTGTATATTATATTGAAAGATTTCCTTCTATAGAAGTGTCAAGTATTTTGGGACATTCCAAAATAGTAAGTCATCAGTAGTCGGACCGAGGGAGTACCAATTTAATTTTTTTTTTTTTTTTTAAAAGCTTTGCTTGTGATTAGGAACTTACCATTTTTTTCCAAAAGAAAAGGTCAAAGCTTGTCCCAGTGTCAAGTGGATGTCTAGTCAATCTTCTGGCCGACTAAGTTACTTTGCTCATTCCGATCACCGAGAAATGGTTTCTCAAGTCAATATGTGTTTTCCTGTTTATTAACTTCATGAAGCCTGCAGCTTTGTGGTTGGCGAGTTATATAGCACTTGGTTGAATGTTCTGATCTTGTGATCTGCTCGCACAGAAAGAGTGTTGTTTTCACATTGTAAGCACTGAAACTTTTAGAAATTATTGCGTGTTTGTCTCAAAAAGCATTCTGGCTCTAACTGGGTCTGCATTACTAAAAGTCCATCCATGAAATGTTCCAGATTTGATGAGTTAATCTGAGTTTAACTAATCCTATCCTGGCTTTAGTCCCCATTGTCTCCAGCCGATTACTTGCTGACAGTCTTGCTCTCTTTTGTTTGTGTCATATTGTGTGCATATGTATCTGGGTGCATATATTTTTGTAAAATACTCTGATCTGCTGGTTCCTTMTCTGTATTTATAGGGTTGAAATTCTTGGAATCTGTTTCGCTGGAGTGATTGTTACAATGCATTTTACTTAACTGAATTCTGATTTACTTGTTTGGTTTACATGCTTTCTGGGAAGCAAGATTTACATTCAACTAGATTGATATCCTTTAAACTTCTAATGAATTTGATCTCCTTTAATATCTGTTTTCTTTTTCCTTTTTCATTTTGTTCCTTGATGTGATGGTTGACTAAAAATGTACTTTAATGTCTGATTTTAATTTTTAATCAGGAAAATTTGGGTCCTCAAGATTCCTGGAGGGAGCTTTTTGATGTTGTAATTGCTAAAGCCAACAAGCCAGAATTTTACACATCTGATCATCCTTTTCGGTTNGTGTTACAGGGTCAACTATTATACTTCCTAAGGATGTTACGGGATAAAGGGAAGAAACTTTTCTTGTTGACTAACTCTCCCTATTACTTTGTGGATGGAGGAATGCGCTTTTTATTGGAGGTAACAACAGTATCAAAGATGCTCATTTTAGCTATCTTAGCTTTTATTCATATGGATTTAATTTCTTTTCATGTATACTATTCCCTCCGTCCCATTTCAAATGACAATGGTTCACTGGGCATGGGATTTTAAAGTTAACAATTCTAATGTAGTAGCATATAGTATAATAAGTAGGAAACATGTGGGCTAATAAGTACTTCATGTCAAATATTAAAAAAAAAAAAAAAATTGAAGTACTATATGGTGGGAACTATTACTGAGGCTGTATATTATATTGAAAGATTTCCTTCTATAGAAGTGTCAAGTATTTTGGGACATTCCAAAATAGTAAGTCATCAGTAGTCGGACCGAGGGAGTACCAATTTAATTTTTTTTTTTTTTTTTAAAAGCTTTGCTTGTGATTAGGAACTTACCATTTTTTTCCAAAAGAAAAGGTCAAAGCTTGTCCCAGTGTCAAGTGGATGTCTAGTCAATCTTCTGGCCGACTAAGTTACTTTGCTCATTCCGATCACCGAGAAATGGTTTCTCAAGTCAATATGTGTTTTCCTGTTTATTAACTTCATGAAGCCTGCAGCTTTGTGGTTGGCGAGTTATATAGCACTTGGTTGAATGTTCTGATCTTGTGATCTGCTCGCACAGAAAGAGTGTTGTTTTCACATTGTAAGCACTGAAACTTTTAGAAATTATTGCGTGTTTGTCTCAAAAAGCATTCTGGCTCTAACTGGGTCTGCATTACTAAAAGTCCATCCATGAAATGTTCCAGATTTGATGAGTTAATCTGAGTTTAACTAATCCTATCCTGGCTTTAGTCCCCATTGTCTCCAGCCGATTACTTGCTGACAGTCTTGCTCTCTTTTGTTTGTGTCATATTGTGTGCATATGTATCTGGGTGCATATATTTTTGTAAAATACTCTGATCTGCTGGTTCCTTATCTGTATTTATAGGGTTGAAATTCTTGGAATCTGTTTCGCTGGAGTGATTGTTACAATGCATTTTACTTAACTGAATTCTGATTTACTTGTTTGGTTTACATGCTTTCTGGGAAGCAAGATTTACATTCAACTAGATTGATATCCTTTAAACTTCTAATGAATTTGATCTCCTTTAATATCTGTTTTCTTTTTCCTTTTTCATTTTGTTCCTTGATGTGATGGTTGACTAAAAATGTACTTTAATGTCTGATTTTAATTTTTAATCAGGAAAATTTGGGTCCTCAAGATTCCTGGAGGGAGCTTTTTGATGTTGTAATTGCTAAAGCCAACAAGCCAGAATTTTACACATCTGATCATCCTTTTCGGTTGGTCACAATACCTTGATTTATATATATATATGTCAAAAACTTTTCATATTATATAAAGCTGATTTTTATTCCCAAAAAGCGGAGATGATTACATGGTATTGCATTCGAGCAACAATTGCACATCAACAAACATCAAACACAAATGAAATTTACAGAACTCACATACCTATACTGGAAAAAATACATTGTGGAAGACCTAGACAATGAGATAGTTCCCAGTTAGCATAAGTATTCGCAACTTTCCTCCATCAACAGAGTTTCTTTCGGCATTCACAAATATCTAAGGAAAACAACATCGGCAAAAGATGATTTGGCCTGGAAAATTCCGGAATTTCTTTCCCTCCCAAATCTGATAAACCACAATAGAAAGAGCTGATTTCCCAAGATTAGTTGAAAAAGATGATCCAGTAGAATGTCTTAACAAAAATGGGAGCAACCTACTTCATGATCCAATAACCGGCTGAAAAATGATTCCTTAGGCAAGTCATGCAAGTCTGCATCTCCTTGGGGACTTTAGGAAGGACTACATTTTATATTCTATATAAAGTGAGAGTTTTGAGTATATGTGGATMAAATATRATAAACAGAGAAATTTGAATAACAATTAAAGTAYACTGGCCACTTCCTAAGTTAGYTTCTAAAACAGCAAGYAGTGAATTTTTAAAGTTAGCATGTCKTGAATCWTGTAAACATGCTAATTTTGAAAGTTCGTTACTTGCTGTTTTACAAGGAGAATTTAAACCTGTTCTCATTTTATATATATAACTTTCTTTACTGGAAAGTCTGCTATTTTCTTGCAGTTAACTATGAATTGTAAATCAACTTTTCTGTTGTTCCAAGCATTTTT
>MEJB01000097.1:121546-219822 GCA_001752375.1 Rhazya stricta
TTGTGGTGCTGTATCTTCTTTTGAATTGATCAATTGGAATGCTGAATAAGAATGTGAGAGATAGAAGAGGAAATGTGCTTACTTCTTTTAACAACCAGAAGCTAATTTACTCAAAAGAATAAAAATAAATTCACAATACAAAAACTAAAATTCTATACATGTCTTGCGAAGGTTTCTTGAACAAAACCATTGCTTAGAGACAATCCTCAGTCTCTGAATGTTCTAGGGATACATCTCCAACTAGATACAGGACTACACAAATGACATGATGCGTTTCAATGGATCCTCATTTGATTTCTTGAACAAAGCTAGTTGATGCTATTCATTCCTAACACCTGATTTGGAACTTATGTCAGCTGTTATGATGAAGAAAAAGACAGGCTGGCCTTTTCAAAGGTGGATAATTTTCTTCCTAATAAAGTCTACTATCATGGATGCCTGAAATCTTTCTTGCAAATCACAAAATGGAAAGGTCCTGAGGTACTATTCGTTTAGCTATGAGGGTTATAGTTGGTTCTCTTAATGCAGATTTTAAAGTTATGTTGAATTGACAGAGTGTGACTAGTTCGGTTTTCATTTCTTTGTCTTCAATTCTTTAGTTCTTTTTCTTGTAATTATTAATTACTAATTCAACGTTCTTTAAAACTTCTTAGGTGATTTACTTTGGGGATCATCTATTTAGTGATCTAAGAGGGCCTTCCAGGGCTGGTTGGCGTACTGCTGCTATAATCCATGAATTGGGGGTACAACTTGTACATGTGTTTTGACACGTTCATTCATACTATAGTTTTTTTTTAACTTTACGATTTTAAAATTTTGGTAGTTGCATACCTGCATGTCAGCTTGTTGTCATTAAAGAACATGAATTTTTCTTTCTTTATTGTTCTTCCTGATTTGAATATGATCTTTTCATTTACATTTCCAAGTTCAAATGGTTTGATGATTTTGTCTTGAGAAGTTAATGGATGTTTTCTCATGTCGGCAATAAATGAGTTTCCATCTCTAATTCTGTTAGGCAAACAGTGGATGAAGCATTGGCTGATTAGTTCTCACCTGGTCTGTATATCGGATGATGCCACTTCTTCCTGACTTCTAGTTGATGCTGGGATAATGCAACTAAGAATTCATTAGTTTGAAGCATAAAAAAATAGTAATCTCTCCGTTCCCAATTTGATTTTCCACATATTTCCTGACATTACTCCTAATGAGTTATTATAGTCTTCACTGTAATAAGAGTTTCATGGGGCTTCCTTTCTAAGAAGAGTGTAATTGTGGAAATTTAGGTCGGAAAAAGGATTTATTTTCTTTTAAAAGTGGATATTATTTTGGAATGTCCCAAAAAGAAATGAGACACTGATTTTCGTATAGAGGGAGTAATACCTTACTTTTAGTTATTACAGAAACTTGGACAGATGTACCCCTTTATCCACCATCTCTTGATTCTCTGGATTTGTGATTTTTGGGAAATGTATGATCGTAACTGAATGCCCTATCTTGCTATATCAAGGCATGTTTACTTCAAAAGGAAATCTAATTGCTTGCATGTAAACCTGACTGGTTAAAATTTACAGGATTCATGTACTTCTCAAATGGTGTGAACACTACATGAAGCTTTTACTTTGAGATTCCGTTTGTGGCCAATGCATAAAAGATCAACAAATAAGTTATAGATAAGTTTGATAAGATACATATAAGCCTTTTAAATCTAATGYAGAAACGATTCGTTTGAGTCTGCYACATGTTTGTCTTCTGTTTCTTCAGAAGCTTTACTGTTGGTAGGAGACGACATCTTATTCTGTTGGAAGATACCGTAATAGTTGTTTTGCTGTCTTTGAGAAGGCTTTCTTTTCTTATACCTTATTTGACTTAATTTATTATTTTGTTCTTTGGGKTCTCTTAAGGATTGCTCCTATTAGCAGCACCTAGGATTGAACAGCTACAACTCCACCRTTGGTCGCTCCATGTCTGRACACTGTCTATCTTGACAAATGGCTAATCTTTATATAGGAMATTGACCTGGAATTTCTCATGAAATTTGTTTCTTAGTGAACCTTCAATATATTCTTTTATCATGTTTGGGCTTTGTCTTTGTTCGATTTGAGATTAGTGTGGCTTTTGGAACTCTTCTTATATGAAGACTCTCTCAATTATCGTAATGATTGTGATCTCCATCTACTTAGTTGATCTTCTTTTGGTTGCCTTCAGAATGAGATACGGATACAGAATGAAGATAGTTACCGTTTTGAACAGGTAACTGTTTGGAAGCTTCATCTTCCATATGTAGAAGAACATTAGAAATTAAGTTTGTTTATATTTGTATGCATACTATTTGAACCTCACTCTTATGTGATGTTAGATTAAGAACCAATCTAAGAATTTGAGTTGCTGGACTGGGAGTAGCTGTTTTCTTCTTATTTTATTGCTTCGTGTTTTTTTTGCTGACATTTTAGATGTTAGAACAATCAATTGGTCTCTCCACCTTGCTTACCAGGTTAATTCATCTCATACAGGCAGTTACAATTCGCCTTTTGATGGTGATGATTAACGATCATTAGATTTGGTTCTGTTTGTCTAATTACAATGTTGAATATCTAATTTTCCTTGCTTATGTAGGCCAAATTTCATATAATGCAAGAACTTCTTGGTAAGCTGCATGCTACTGTMACAAATAGYCTGAGAAGTGAAGCTTACCAATCACTTCTGGAAGAGCTGAATGAGGAGAGGCAGAAGGCACGATATGCCATGAAAAGCATGTTTAATAGATCATTTGGTGCTACATTCCTCACTGAATCAGGTCAAGAATCTTCTTTTGCTTACAACATCCATCAATATGCGGATGTTTACACCAGTAAGCCTGAGAACTTCTTGTTCTATCCACCTGAGGCATGGCTTCATGTACCTTATGATATTAAAATCATGCCACACCATGTGAAGGTATAATTCTTTTATTTTTCTTGTTCACAGATTGTTCTCTTTATTCATTTTCATCCTCAAATTTAAGATAGCAAGTCCTTGCTTCCTTGCTGTTTGTGGTCTTAAAAAGTCATGGATAGTGGACTCCAGCATGGTCAAATTATTCCTTCTAGTTTCACAATTAAACAACAGCAGGACATCCGAAATCATTGAAGCCAAATTTTTGTGCTTAGGAATGAATACTTGTTTCATATGTTACTCTGATAGATATTTTATCTTTTAATCTTTGGCATTTATTTGAAATGTTTGCCATTCTGTATTATGTTAATTAACTTAACTTCAAGAGGTGCATGATGAATGAGAATCCACATTACATTTGTGGATTTCTCTAAAATAGTTGCTATATTTTATTGTAAGTTTCTCACATTCAACTGAAAATTTCAAATAAAAAAGTATACTGGTAAAAGGAATAGGATTGAGCAGATATATTTTTCTCCGGAATGTGCTTGGATGACAAGTGAGCTGCCTGAATGAACTGATAAAGGGGACTAGTCGAGTACATGTATTTTTCTCTCGGAATATGGTCAGGTGACATGTGAGCCACCCTCTTTTTCCCATGCAATGAATAGGTCTAATTTTTATAGGCATGATGACRCAGCTTCCAATTCCCCAAGTCTGGACAATTTTCACCTTTTAAAAAGGATGGGTCTTAGAAGTGGAGGTCTCCTGCCATAGAATCTACAGGCTTACCTTGACATTGAAATAAATTGACAAACTATGTGAGTTCAAATAGCCCTGGGGAGTGTGGGAGGATCCCACTTSGAAACTAGGAAGAAAAGTAATACTAAAAGTTCCGATGCTAGGWTCAATCAATSTGGAAGTCATGATGGACATATCAAGATGCACAATACGATTTGGAGAAAAGATCCAGTAGTCACACTATGAGAGGAGGAAATGGATAGTGATCATCAATTTTTCATTTGATATTCCAGTTTTAATTGTCATTTTGTACAAAAGTTGGCCAAATCTAGTTGATACCTCAATCTCTTCATTCATAAACGCACACAAGCACAGGTATATAGACATATGTAGGAAATAACTAATGCATGTGTATTCATGCACATAGCTGAATCCATCACTCTATGTTACTATAGCTCAGGGAATTTACAGGATAACCATACCTTGAAAAGCTTTCAGTAATTTATTGTTTGTTACGCCAACTCCTTACTTTTGGCTTCACTGAGAGGTTTGAAATCTAGTAAATATTCTTTAATTCATTTCTTGTGGCTGAACTTTTATTTTATCCCCTTTTCTATTTGATTTTATGTCTCTCTTTGTTCACCTCTAGGCTATCTTTTTTCTTCTATTTAAATACTTGACTTGTTTTATTTTCAGGTTTCATCGAGCTTGTTCAAAACTTGATTGGTTTTTTCTTCTTGGTGGAAATAGAAGCAAGAGACCCTGCTTCTGTTTACAAGTCTTTTCAAATAGCTAGTAGAAAGCTTGTTTTGCTACTTGGTTTCACACACTTGTTCTATGACGGGCATTAATCATGCCAAAGGATGTGACAACCTCTCATGCAAGTAACATTTCACATTATTCTTCTATTCGTTGTGTTACATCAGTCAATTCCAATTTTGAATATCATCTTTTTCCATGTAAGATGATCTAAAACTTCATAGATCATGCAGTTTAGGACTATTGGGTGAAGGATTTTATATTCTCAACTTCGAGAGGATGTAGTTTAGGATCTGTTTTACAAATTCTTCTCGGTTCTTGGCAGTTCTTTAAGCCACCATGATTCACTTGGTTTTGTTAATCTACCAAAGTTCTTAGTTGTTATTGCGATGTCTTTTGGGGTAGCAATTGGAAACTAGTGACAAAGGTGAAATAGGAGTGAACTCAATCATGAAAGAGTCTTAACTTTGTAGTGCAATATATCCAAGAACCAAGATGCTCTTTTCYTTTTTCTGTCTGTTTGAAAGTTTCCATTGAAACCAGGTCTGCAATCCTTTTATGCTTTTTCTGTTTTTTTGGTGTTCTCAGAGGGAGAGGATGCTGTGTTTACTTTGTTCCTTATCTGCAAGCTGTATTTAAGCAGCCAAGAAGTTAATAGAGGTCTGGCCGTTGGTAAACTTCTTCTAATGATCTTTATTCCTTATTTTCATATCATAGAATACATATAAGAATGCAAAAACCTTTTTGTTCCTTTAGTGACTTCGGAGCTTCAACTCTTGCACTCCTCTGAACTTTTATGCATAAGTATGAGAAAAAATTTCTTTCATAAATAAAAGTACCCCTATAGAATTATCATTTCTAATATTTTACGTGATTCTGCACTTRATCTGTATTGGTAAAAGAGTTGATGAAAAAGAGAGAAAAAWGAAGAAAAGACTGCTAAYGTGAGCCGGAATCGCACTAATGTTCCCATGGTGGAAATCATCATTCCTCCCAGTGGAGAAAGAAACAGGGGAGGGTAGTGGCATGGAATTGCATCACCTCGATAGGGAAAGAATTCAAGTTGCTCTCAAATTTGACTTTCGAATTCAAAAACAATAACCGCTTTCACCTCGAATTATTTGCCAATTAGCTGATTCAACTACATTCATGCACTGACACTGTTCAGAATTAACTTCATTTCTGTTTCTTTTATTTTAGATTATAATTTCTCAATATAATTTAGCAAATAATATTCTCTTACATCCTTACGTTACTTTTGATCTTGATATARTACGAGATTTTATCCTTAGTTCACAAAGTGATAATATAATCTTAAATTCGATGWATCAATTCCTATCGAATAGATAAAATTTTGGATAAGAAGATTAATATTCCTGTCAAAATGAAAATGAAATTATAATTAATATTCCTGTCAAAATGAAAATGAAATTATTCCATGTGGGCATCCTCTGCGTCACAAATCCATGCACCSAGACGATACTGGACAGACAAACTAAATTCTAGTTGTTGCYAAGTTTTAATTTCTATAGTTACAAAGAAACTATTAAAAATTCTGAATATTTTCTTTCCAATTTTCCCACCTACTTAACGGTGCAAATTACATCATCCCAATAAATTCCTAGTTTTCGGCCATCTGATTGGATCCGAACACGGTCTTTGCGTGTCAGATGATCTCGTTATCTTTTCACTACCATGCACAAGTTGCAAGTTTCCTTCTATGGAAAACAAAACTGTATAGAAATTAATTATAAAGGGATGATACCTATTCAGATAATCACTATTTATTAGCGCATATATATAAATATAGGGATCATGGTTGGATGGGAACGTGAACTTTTGTAGTTCACCAACTCACCTTCGATTTGTATCCCATCTACCTCTGAATTCTTTCAGATTGTGTGTATATATATATATATATATATGCCCTATACGTGAGCAATTTCTGGACCAAGAAGTGAGGAGGAAATTAATGAAAGAAACAGGAGCTATGGTGGCCAATGATCATGAGAAATCCTGTGTCTGTGTTCTCGATGCATCTACTTATGTGGGTTTTTGGGTACTCCAGAGACTATTGGTTAGAGGTTATAGAGTTCATGCAGCTTTCCAGAAGAATGGTATGATTCCTTTCTTTCTAATAGAACACAAAACGACAGAAGAAGATGTAAGGTAATTTTAGAAAGGATAGACGTATATATGATGGTTGATGATAATTTGACATGGGTTTCAGGAGAGAAAGATATACTGAAGAAATTAATGGATTTGGAGAWGATAGAAGAAAGATTGCAGACTTTTACAGTGGATGTCTTGGATTACCATAGCATTGTTGAAGCTTTGAAAGGCTGTTGTGCTTTGTTTTGCTGCTTAGACACTGCAGAAGTTTATGATGTAAGAAAATTGATTACCATCTCTTAATTACTCTGATATTCTGGCATAACGATGAAAGAAATACTGTTAAATTTTCCTTTTCTTTTTGTAGGATAAAATGGTGGATTTGGAGGTAAGAGGTGCCATTAATGCGGTAGAGGCATGCGGACAAACAGACACAATAGAGAAGATTATGTTCAGTTCATCTTTAACTGCAGCAATATGGAGAGAAAACATTTGTTCCCAGAAGGATGTGGATGAGAGGTCATGGAGTGATTCAGAGTTTTGCAGGGCAAAAAAGGTTTGAATAATTGTTCATTTTGTTGCAATTGATCATTTTACTATTGTCTTTCCCTAGCAATCACATCCCAGTTGAAACTGTGCTTCAAAATCTTAATAGACTTGTCATTTAGTCATCCAGATGTTCTTCAACGGAAGGAGGGTTCTTGCTATACTAATTGTGACCTTTTCATATAAAATATTGAAAAGCAAACCAGTCAAGCAATCTTATCTGGTTTTTCTGATGACCTTCCTTAGTAATAACTTATTTTACTCTGAGTTAGATTGCCTAACACTTCCTAACATTGGAAGCTTTCTCAATCACCCACACGTCACTTACTTAATTTGAATATGATTAATTCTTTATAAAATTAGAAACTAGACCCTTCTGTGGTTTATGTTTAGTGATTTTTCCTCCGAGGTGTCTAGAGATATAGGACGTAAAAGCAACTAACAATAAAAGAAATACTAATAATGGTGAGATCCTGYTCTTCTGTGCATTTCTAGCTATGGTATGCATTGGCAAAGACACTTTCAGAGAAGGCTGCTTGGGCATTGGCTATGGACCGAATGCTTAACATGGTGTCTATCAATGCGGGACTTGTCATTGGTCCTGGCGTTGCTCAACAGAACCCTCAAGTCACAATGGCATACCTTCAAGGTATTATTAATATATGCAAGTCCTAATACTGCTGACTTCTTTCTATTCTCTCCTTCCTCTCTTGATTGTCATTGTTAATTGATCTAATGTCATCCTTGAATAGGGGCAGCTCAAATGTTTGAGAGTGGAGTCCTAGCATTYGTTGATGTGCAATTTCTTGCTGATGTTCATATTCGGGCTTTTGAAGATCAGTCCACGAGTGGGAGATATTTTTGCTTCAATCAGATTGTTAGTAATGAGGAGGAAGCTGTCAAACTTGCAGAAAGTTTGAACCCCTTGATATCCTTACCTCCACGGTGCCAATCGATCAAGATCAACATTCATTTCTTGCATTAACTTGTGCTCATATCTTGCCATTCTCCACAGAAAAAAAAAAAAAAAAAAAAGAAATGCATCTGCATTTTCTGCTCTTGTTCCACTGAATATTCATGTTGTGCTGTTCATTGTTTTGCAGGTATAAGTGTGAAGATAGTGAAGCATATGCAGAGAGATTGAGGAACAACAAATTAAACAAGCTGGTTGAGGGCACTGCTGCCTGTTAGGATCAGAATATCAGCAACAGCGTTGGACTCTTTCTTTTCCATGTCTGTAGATAGCATCTCATAGAAGTGACATACAGAAACCAGATTTTTATTTCGAATTTCAATCTATATTGTGAGGTTTTGGAATGTTATGCAAGTCATTTTGTATGTCTTTTAATTTATTCCTTGTTCCTCTCATGATGTTCCTCAAATTGCAGACCTCACAGCTTTGAGAACTAGGGAGGAGAAATGCTGCATTTCATGGAAAGATTAACCGAGAACATCTTATCTTCCTAGTTCTTCCGTAGCTGGATCCTCCGAAACCAAAAAGTTTCCTAGTTTAAACAGCATTCCAACTCTTGGAGTGAAAATTTTGGGAAGAGTTCTTTAGAAAGCAGGATATGAGGAGAGTTATAAAACTATTAGAACGAGTTACATCTAGATTAAATTAAATTAGACCACAATAGTGTAATGCTATTCTAATAAAAAAAATTGTAATGTTATCTTTTTTTTTTATTTCATCAATTATAATCGGAGTTATATTTGGTAAAAATTGATAATATATCAAACGATTAAAGCACACTTCCAACTGTTATAATAGTACCTAGAATATACGCTTACAAAGAAGTGAAAATATTATTTCCGTACAAAGAAGATAAAAGAATCAGAAGTGAAAATATTATTTCCGTACAAAGAAGATAAAAGAATCTGCATATAGCGTTACTCCATCCTTAATTATTTCATAATTTTTAAGGTGTATTAGATCTCAAATGTCAACAAATAATTAATTTATTTTTTCCTAAATTTATTATTATTGAAAAAAACATATTAACTAGTTAATTATTTTTCAATTTTATTGTCTCTATATTCTCCATACTAATCATTTAATTAGTTAACTCACCCTAAAAGAATATAGCATTATTTTTTATCAAAATAAGTCTTCTCTTCATTTTCTCATATAATTACTTCTCGTTCTTTTCAGACGATCAAGGCAAAATCACATTTGAGTATCATTTTGAAGGGTAAATAATAATTAGATATTCTTGTTTATTTAAATAAATTAGGAATTCTGTGGAAAATTACACTTCAGTTGAATTAGGAGAAATTCTAAATAAAGTAAAATAAAAGATAAAATTGTTATTTTGATAAATTCGACTCAATTTATTATGATYGTTACTCATGTATTTTTAATTTAATGTGAAAAACTTATAATAAGGGGACACCCATTAAAAGAAGAAACCGGATGTAACATTGTTCGAAWTGAACGGTTTCCAACGTCGTCGTTTGATCAACCCTGAATCGCTACGGTTACGGGCTTTGAGAATAGGGCCTTTGCCTTCGACTGTTCGGGCTTTGATGGGATAGCTATCTTGCTACGACGCCGTATTTGTTGATCTTGTGTCCTTACGTTTCCCTCCAAATTGTCGAATTGGGAAAAAGATTCACTCTTTAACGCTGCAGAGAACTGCTTTTGAGGAGGGTTTTGTATGATTTCGCCAGGGGGAGAGGGAGAGAGAGAGAGAGAGAGAGAGAGAGAGAGAGAGAGAGCAAATTGATAATCAAGTTAGAAACATGGCAGCATCATCGTCAGCTACAGCTTCCGGGGGTCCTGATATTCCATGGGTCGAGAAGTACAGGCCTACCAAAGTAGCAGATATAGTCGGCAACCAAGACGCCGTTGCTAGGCTCCAAGTTATTGCTCAGGACGGAAACATGCCCAATATCATCTTAGCTGTATGCTCTATGCCTATTTTATCCCCTCTCTAATTTCCTTTGTCTTTTTTTTTTTTTTCTTTTTTTTCAACTGAGTTCCTTGATATATGAGTTAATAATTCCGTCACTTACAGCAGCTGAGGCTTCTCTTAGCTTAGTTTATTCTTGTACCATTCCATCTTGAGTTGTATTTTTTGCTTTTTCCCCTATTATCGTCTTTTGTATTCTTTTTGTTGGCTGGCAGTCAGSTCACTAAAGATGAGCTAATTTTGGTAATTAAGAGAGTATAAATAGGGGAATTGGGACAAAACTCAGTACACCCTCCCATTTGGCCTGTCCTGATCTTGCCTGGATTTGGTGGCAGTTTCTGCAGGTTCTTGTTGAACGATATAGTTTGAATGGATAAATGGCATTAATTTGTCTGTTTGGTACATCTATTTGAGTCACTATTAAGTATAGTTTGTTAGTTCGATTGTTTGCTTCAATCTTGCTGGACATTCACATGGCAAAATGTGCATATTGGCTTGATACCAATCTGACCACCTGGAACTGGTAAAACAACTAGTATATTAGCTCTTGCACATGAACTTCTGGGGCCAAATTACAAGGAAGCAGTTTTGGAGCTAAATGCATCAGATGACAGGTATGCAAAAGATTTATGAGCACAAAGTGGGTTTTCATCTGTTATCTAAAAGTACATGCTTACTTTCTTTTGTAGGGGCATTGATGTTGTAAGAAACAAAATAAAGATGTTTGCCCAGAAAAAAGTCACCCTCCCCACTGCCCGACATAAAATAATAATATTGGATGAAGCTGACAGGTTAGTTATATTTGTTCACGTGATTTTCTTAACATGTTTGTCATATGATTATCTGATCCTTTGTTGCCACCTCCGTTGTTTCTCTTCTAAGCAATTGCATCTACTCGACAAACAATAATCTCGTCCATTCATGTTCTTGTCTATCTACATATTTCATATTTGCAAATCACTGTCGTAGCACGTGTCTTTACTTATCTTTGATTTTGGGGGTGCATAAATTGTATGGCTGTATTGGATACAAATTAGCATGACTTCTGGAGCTCAACAAGCTTTACGAAGGACAATGGAGATATATTCAAACTCAACTCGCTTTGCTCTTGCTTGCAACACGTCTTCCAAAATTATTGAACCCATTCAGAGTAGATGTGCCCTTGTTCGATTCTCAAGGCTGACCGAACAAGAGATTCTCAGTCGTCTCATGGCAGTTGTTGCTGCTGAAAAGGTACAGACTGTCTTAAGCTCTGGCCCAGATTAATGCAGTTTCATCTTTGGCAACTTAATGCGAGTTACTTCCACATTGACATCATGGTCGTCTTTAGTTTGCACTAATTGCTTGGGTCTTTAATTTGGTCTTTAGTTTGCACTAATTGCATTTTTGTGCTGGACTTTTGTCAATGTCTGAAGTTAAATAGGTAGAATGATGTCTATTGATGTCAGCTTAGGTACCTATTGTGCTTGATCTCCCTCTTGCTTGCATCACAACATCTGTGCGTCTAGCTTCACTGTACTACATTATGATCATTGCAATAGTGGATCTAGCTTGCATCTTTTACATGCCATTGGTGAAAGAATCCATTCTAATTTCGTTGGTATTTAGGACATAATTGTTAAGAAATAACAAGTGCATACTGATGTTTTTGTGCTCATTGCAGGTTCCTTATGTTCCAGAAGGTCTTGAAGCAATTATATTTACTGCTGATGGTGATATGAGACAAGCCTTAAATAACTTACAAGCTACAAACAGTGGATTTGGGTTTGTCAACCAAGAGAATGTTTTCAAAGTAAAAATCTGCATAATTCCTGATGCTTTAGCATTAACTTYACAGCTCGACTATAACTCTSTTCCACCTTCATTTCCTTTTTCTGGGTTTACACCAGGTCTGTGATCAGCCCCATCCCTTGCATGTGAAGAATATGATCAGGAATGTTCTTGAAGGAAAATTTGATGAGTCTTGTGCTGGCCTAAAGCAGCTTTATGATCTGGGTTATTCTCCTACTGATATAATTACAACCCTTTTCCGAGTTATTAAGAACTACGATATGGCAGAATATCTAAAATTGGAATTCATGAAGGTTTGCCTTTTACCTGTCTTCAATTATTCGTTTTGTTTCCTTCTTGGCATCCTTATTAATCTTCTTTCTTTGCTGGTTGTTTGCAGGAAACTGGATTTGCACATATGAGGATCTGTGATGGAGTTGGTTCATATCTTCAGTTATGTGGTTTGCTTTCTAAGCTTGCCTTAGTTCGTGAAACAGCAAAAGCAGCATGATGGGATATAAATGAAATGCACCTTTCTAAAGATTGTACCCAATTAGAGGTGCAAATGGTCTGYATGTAATAGTTTTTTGTTTGCTAAGATTAATCTAATGCGTGGTATATCGCAGAGTTTTTGACTGGACTTGGGTTGGATTGGATTGGGTTGAACCATTATTATTTTCAGGGGCTAGACTTGGTAGTAATCGGAGAGGGGGAACTGAGGTTTTCTTGATGTTAAATAAAGTTATAGTTTAGTATAACTATAGTTTGTGGTAGAGAAACAGTGAAGACAGTCTATGGTAGGAATACTATACCAAGTTACAGGGTCATATAGTTTAGTATTCCTTGCTTGTTTTGAATCTTCTCACCCCSGCCTATGCATAAAATCGATGTATATATTTCGGTAGAGTCATGTTATTATTATTTTTTAAAAACCTGATATTCCTATATTGATGAAGTAAGTTCAAATTCGATTCGAATTACAATTGTATAGTTTACTTCTTATTCGAAATAGGTTTGATTTTAACCCTTTTAAGATAATATTACAAATAGAAATAGAACACATATTATCGATTCCATATATATTGTTATCTATGTAATTTTATTACACGACAAATTTTATAATTAACGTCTAAGGCTTCTATTTCTATGATTTTTCCAAGTAATGAATCCGAAGTTTAGTAGGATGAGAACACATATTATCGATTCCATATATATTGTTATCTATGTAATTTTATTACACGACAAATTTTATAATTAACTTCTAAGGCTTCTATTTCTATGATTTTTCCAAGTAATGAATCCGAAGTTTAGTAGGATGACTGAGTATGCATGTTGACCATCAAAAACTGCATTATAAAGAACAGAAAAAAAATCCTATGGACATTCTTAAGACCTTTTCTTTCCTCCATATCAGAAGTCAAACAGTTGCATTATAAAGCTCATGAAAAAAGAAAAAAAACCAACAGAAGAAGCCAATCAGCACAAATTTTGATTGTTATGATATGTGAAAGGAGGAACTAGCAATTTTGAGACTCGATATCCCGATAAAACTAATTTAAATTCAATCTGAGTTATCTTTTACATAATCTAACTCTTATATTCGAGGTAATTTCGACYTAGAACTCTTTTAACGTAGTAACRTTACAAATAATAAGAATTCAAAACGGAATATCATTTTAATTCAATAATCCACTTACTAAATTCTCCAAACTGCTGCGTTAAATTTACCTAGTTAGTTATGGCTTTAATGCATGAATTTGACGTAGAAACTAAAACACTGTTTTGGCTTCACAATTCAAAACGAAGGGCTGAGGCCTCATATTTGCGGCATATTTTAACGGTCTTCTTTTTTTATCGTACTCCAGTTTTGACGATAGGGAATTTCAAAGTAAATGTATTTTATAACATTAAGTTAATCCCTTCATTACTTCAATGTTAGAGTAGACTTTCCTATAGAGTCATTGAGGAATGGATTCCCTTTCCCTGTTTTCTTTTCTTGGTATTCTTCCCTAAGGATGCTTTACCAGAGGTGGTGGAGATTGATTAGGTCAACTATACTAAGTTCGTGGAAAGAAAAGGAAGAAGAAAAGAGAGAGACTCAATGGAAGAATATCTAGTTTTTTATGCTATATATTGAATCATTGGAATCATATTTCTTGAGAACATCTTGACCAGTAGAAACCTCAAGGAACTTATAAGATCACTTTCAGTCCTCTCTCAAGAAATGGTCCTACTTTCAGTCAACTTGATTTATAGTATCCTACAAATTGAAACGTCTTCTGTCCTAATTGTGATGATGTTATAACTTAACTACTGGAAAAATTGGTTAAACTAGGAACCACTTCTTTATTACCTCAGATATTGACGAGTTCAAGAGACTGGCAATGGAGTTTGAATTTGGTTTGCTTCTTTCAATGTGAAATGAGGCCTCAGTCAAATGCGAGACGAAGGAAATAGCCAATTGCAATGACTTCAAATAGTAGGTCCTGACTTTCATTGCTTCCACCAATTAAAGTATGGACTATATATAGTAGTTAACTTTTAGAATGAATGAAAAGAAGCTTTTAAAGAATTAAATATATATATACACGTCTTGCTTTAATTGATTTATCATAATTTTGAGTATATATTAGAAGATCTCTTTTGTCAAATAGTAGGTGCTAGGTAAAATCGGTTTGAATGATTAGAAGGAAAAGAAAATCTGTCCTAATGAATGCAAAATTTTGATGAGAACCATAACCTTCTKAAACTAAGATATTCATGCGTATTTCCTCAGCCAAAACCATGCATGATGTAGCAAATAAGAGATGCATGGATAGTTTGCATTCACCGATTATTATTACTCGACGGTTTAAAAACGGTTAGCACTGTATGTAATAGAGTGGCTGCAGGTTCAATTCAGACACTGCCCGCCCAGCAGCCTTGTTTGAGTACCAAAGTAAGGCTTACAGGAGCTTCGGTTTTGCTTGTGTAAAACACGAGAGAATACTAGAAATGCCATTCAATTACAAGATTAATGATGATTGATTGAGTTTCCATTACATACAATGTCCACGATAGATGGGCACAGAATACAAACACTTTGAAGAATGAAAATGCATTGTTCATTATTACAATTATTTGGTTTGTTTTAGTTAACAATTCCCAATTAGAGTTTTACAAATCTATCTGCCCTTGAGAAAGCTTTTGCATATCTTCTCCCAGTACATCCTGTCTGGTTCAGTCAGCAACAACTTCGACTTTGCATCTTCRGCAAATCCTATCTGCAGTAACRAAATCATGATCATGTTAACCAAATTTATATTAGAATGCCGCTAGATTAATTGACCTTAAAGCCCAAGAAAGATAATTCACCTACCTCGATGGAGTTGTTAGAGAGGAGACGATCAATGAGATTGTTAAGAATGTCCTTAGTATACTCAGGATGACCTTGAATTCCCATAATGTTGTCTCCAAATGCAAACATCTCCACACCAGTTTTKTCCGAAAATGCAATAACTTCTGCTCCAGCAGGCGATTCCCAAACCTCATCTTGGTGGCATTCAATAATAGAAAGGGCTTGTGGGATTTCACTGGCTTCATCCGGGAAGCTACATGGCAAAAATCCCCTCAAGATTCTCACTTTTCTTACTCCAATATCCCATCCAGTGTGCGATTTCGCAACCTTTCCTCCCAGGGCTCTGCATAGAACCTGCAATGAAGTTATAAATCAGTTAACTTTTGCATACAGAATAGTATGTAGATTCAGTAAATGCTGATAATGGCAAGGACACATTGACATGGTTCAGCTTACTTGGTGGCCAAAGCAAATTCCAAGAACTTTCTTTTGCATAGCGAATAGAGTTTGCAAGAGAAAGCAAAGTTTCAGAATCCAGTATTCATTCCCATAAGCATCATAAGGACTTCCGCTGATCACAAATGCTTCATAATTTTGAAGCTCGCTCATATCTGGGAATTCTCCATCCACTACGCGAAACAGCTCCCATCTCTCTCCTTCATCTCCTAAAGCATTAAGAAACACATTGAAGTATCCCCCATAGAGTTTCTTGACATATTCTGAGTCTCTTGCCGCTAGTAGCAGAGCAAACCTTTTCTCTCCTTCAATCCTCATTCTCACGATTTTCCAGAAGTGTAATAATGAAATTTCTTGCGTCTTGAGAGCGTAGAGGAGATCAAAAACAGAGGGAGGAGGAAGAAGATTGATTGTCTGCTCTTTTGAACTTTGAAGAACGAAAGGATGATATGTTTGAGGAGAAAATGATCCTTCATATAGGAAGGACGGAGTAGGATTGAAAACTAAATTCCTAGTTAAATGAATTTTGACCGAGGATAGGTAGAAATAAAGTAATAAGCGACATAACTATATAATACTAAAAAATAAAAAATAAAAATATATAAATGATGAGAGAAGAGAGACTTTACGAACTTTCTCATATCGTGCGTAATAATTAGAATTAAAAATTTTAAATACCGAATTATCAGAGAAAAAGAGAAAATGAAAGAGAAATCCCCCATAGAGCCTCACTGTCATTACAAATAATTAAAAATTATGATAATCGAGTATATTCACGTATAACATTTATAAATAACATAGTTTGATATTTTTCTCGAGAAGCACGTAAATCGACCCGCTAAAAATAATCACGTATGAAGTTATGACAGAATAAAAATAAACAATCATAGATAATTGAAGGATAAAAATAAAATTAAAAGAAGTTTACGAACATAAATTGAAAAATATAAATAATTTAATGACATATTACGACTTCTTTCTTTACATTAATTTTTAAAACAATTTAATTTTTACGATAGAACCACCGTCGCATCTTCTAATGTGACAAAAGAAAATTGGATTCCAATGACACAATCATGCTTATATCATAATAGAACCTCATCACGAGCTTCCTATAGGAATCTAAAATTGGAAAGGATCCAATTTAGCAAGATACATATGGCGAGTATCACGTTTATATAAGAGAATCAATACCTTGCTTTGATACAACACAAAGGGAACCAAATTTTTCTTGGAGAATCTTGGAATATATGGTCACGTGTGCATTAAAATCTTATATTATTTATATTGTAAAGTATACTTGTGTTATATTTTTTTAAACAAGCATATGGTCCCTATAGGAATTTCCCTTGATTGTTATAGAATAAGATACTATTTCGTGCTCGATAATAAAATTCACTAATAAAGTTTAATCTCGTAAGAATAATTATTCAGATAAGATAAATTTTAGAATTTTATTATAATTTGATACRTACGAACTCATGAAAAAACACGAGTTTAAATTTTGAAAATAATTATATAGGTAGAAAGTAAAATTCATTTTCATATATGATATGTAAATAGACAAGGAAAAAGGGCCCAAATAATAACAAATGTGAAACATGTGATCCGTTAAATTAGCAACATTTTGTCACGTTATATAGTGCAATAAAGTTCAATTACTCACCGAAAAGAGATAGGTCATCATATTTTTTTTCTTTTTTTTATAATAATTCGATATTTTCCCTTTATGAGATTAATTCGAAATTATACCTTCAGAATCTAACTGGTATTTAGAGCAATGTCTTGCTCAAAGCTTTCTAATAAATAGAAATCGAGTAAGATACCTCGTTTAATTTAATAATTTATTTATTAACCGTCTCGAACTGTTGAATTTGGACCACGGGAAAAAACCTGGGGACAAGAAACTGGAGAAATTGCTGCTATTTCTTATCCATCTGCATGAAAAGTGATGTAGATGCACGTCAAAGGCTAAAACCGACCATTCTAAATTATTTGATTTTCTTGTAGCCCTGAGAAAAAGTTCCCACGGGGCCCCACCTACAAATAATTCATTTAGGTGGACTAATTCATAAGATTTTTATTTTTCATCTTTATTTTCTTAATTGCTAGATGCTCCTTCTACAATATGCATGTATAGAATTAAGGACAAAATGTTCTAGAATCGTACGTTGCGATTACCTAGGATGATCATTAGAGTTCATAATATAATGTAAAAAATTTCATAATATATTTTGGAGCCCTGAAAATTTTGGATGGCAAGAAAATAATTGTTCACAATTAGCTAGCTACTTCTTGTCAAATCCTAATGTGTGGATTCAAGCATGCATATATATAAGGTATTATTATTCGATGAATCTCATAAATGCTGCATAGTCCTTTTGGCAGATTCACATTATGTGATTTTCTCTAAAGGTGGAGGTTTTGGCATAGATCCTTATCTGTTTATGAAAAGAACATACAAAGGGCATAGATGCCTATATAATCGAAGCAATGAAAACCAAATCAGAATCGCTAAAAAGACGTAGACAGAAATTTCATTTTAACTTTTAAAATTCTGAAAGTAAATGACAAAGATATTGAAGAATGAAATGATCTTCTTTGAAGTAAAAATTTTATATAAATTTTTAAAAAATATTAATCCGATGTCATATTTTAAAAAGTGTTACGGGCAAGTTTCGGCTTCCGCCTCCTGCCCTCAAACTCAATTTAAAACCTTGCTTACATATTAGTTTGGGATTTTCTCTTTTTATCTTTTTGTTCACTCATTATCAATTAATACGTAAATATTCGGGTTCAACCCTAATGCAACTTGAGCCTTTAGGGAATTTATCTATCTTTGAGTCAAGAGGATCCTATATTTTATGAAGGAATATGATAATAATGAAATATTCTTTTGACAAGTACAATGAAAAGAATAATTCTTCATGCAAATGAATTCACGCCTAATCTTTGGATAAATTAGCCGTTCTTCAAAAAGAATCATGAACCTCAATAAACTATCCACCTTATTAATGGCAATTTTTTTGTTATGGGATTTGCCACTTGTGGCAGTCCATTTGATTCTTCAACTTCTAACATCATACCCCAGTTTGCAAGTTCTTTTTTTTTTTTTTTTTTTGGGTTTGGGGGGTGGGGGGGAGTGTGATAGCTTAAATAATTATTTAGGGGTTGTTTTGTTTAACTAAGTTACTTTGCAGCTTTACAGAGTTTAGTTATATTTGAGGGGCTCATTGGAAATGTTGAATAGGTTTAGGATTATAAAGAATTCATCCGCAATGATGCTAAGACAGGACGCATTAGCGCTATAAATGGAATACGAGTAAAAATAAAGTTAAGCGGTAATATTTGATCAGAATTATAATCATTCTGATAAAAAAAACATCCTTTGTGCACTAATAGATCTAACATTAAATACCAGCTAAGACCCCCGTGCATTGCCTAGYGAAACAAAGGCGAAGGAGTCGGCAATCGTAATGTGAGGATTCGATCTTTGTCTTTGTTATGRGATTATTCTCTTTATGAATACCAGTGTACGGGCGGATCTCTTCCCTGGTTTGCTAGAAGTACATCCTCCACAAAGTCYTAAGGGCAGGACAATGGAAGCCCTCAGAGTTGAGTTCAACATTTTCTTTATTAAATACTCACTAAGTATATTCTGATCACCTTCCTCATGTTTTCTTTTTTTTTTTTTTTTCCTAATATGTAGACAGCAAGAATGTGAACTTAATTAAAGAATTAATGGAACTAATAATAAATCAAAATTAGAAGACCTTTGAATGATCCGAATCATCCTAGTTACTTCTGTTTTTATGTGTTCTTTTCCTTGCAATTTCCCTTTTTCCTTTGTTTCTCAAAATCCATCTCTTGACTCCCTATTTCAAGGTGATTTGAAAAGTCTATTATTGATTTTGTTTTGACAAAATTTAGATATTGTTCTTTAACTTAAGATTGACATTTGGAGCATTTAGGAGAAGATTCCAAGAACCTGAAGCAACATCACAACCTCTGAATATGGAAAATACTTGAAAACTTCAGTTCCTAAAATTTGGATCATTTCTTGGTGTAAACTTTTACTTGTAACACACTCTATTTCTATGGATTGACTTTTAACTTTTGTTTAAAATTGTTGGGAAAGTTCCAAAAATTCCTCTTAGTAACGAGTTTGGTACTTGTTAAATAAGTTATCGATTTTAAACCTTGCCAATAAAACTTTAGAAAAATTTTACCCTTCTATGGTCTCGCAATAATCAAAGCAAAAGGCTAAAATCAGTTGCTCCTGAGTCGAGAGCTAACTGAGATCAAATAGTGGCGATGGAAAGAGTTTCCAGTTCGTGGTCAATGAAATAAGCAATTAATTTGGGCAGTGAAGTGATTTGAGTAGTGGGTTAGCTCATGTAATGTAGTAATTGAGCAGCAAACCCTAGACCCAAAACCGTCGATCCCTCACCTCGGGCAACACTTGTCCGAACCTGTTTAGTTATCTTCTCGATTAGTAGACAGGAACAARACGCTGATACGCGTGAAACTTCGCGGAGTATTCACCCTATGCCTGCTTAACAAGTGTACGGGTGATATACGCGTGAGGAGAAAGCCCATAATAGATAAGTAGCACCATCTCTTCKTCTAAAATTCGAGGTCATATATATAGTTATTAAACATTTTTCGCCGATATTATATTTATTTCTTACCATAGTTTGGTCATCGACATCGTTTCAAATGATGCATGAGGAGTTTGATCCCCCAATTGGTGCGAGATTCTCTGTTCTTTTCGATCCCTCTGCATAGTGACAGATTCTCCTTGCTGCCTTCTATATAAAGGATTATTTTCCCAGCAAAAGTCAAGCCAAATTCAATCCTCTTCCACCTCTCTCTCTCTCTCTCTCTCTCACTCTCACTGAATCCATCTCTTGAGCTCTCATTAGCCCAAGAAATTGAGTTCTTTTGTCAATAATGAAAATGATGATTGAAGGAAAGAAGAAGAGGTTTGCTCTGCTACTGGCAGCTAGGGACTCGGACTATGTCAAGAAACTCTATGGTGGATACTTCAATGTTTTTCTTGATGCCCTGAAAGATGAAGGAGAGAAATGGGACTTGTTTCGTGTTGTCGATGGTGAATTTCCAGAAATGGATGAGCTTCAAAACTATGAAGGTTTTGTAGTTAGTGGAAGCCCTCATGATGCCTATGGAAATGAGGAATGGATACTGGAGCTTTGCTTTCTCTTGCAAACTTTGTTTGCCATGCAAAAGAAAGTTCTTGGTATTTGCTTTGGTCACCAAGTAAGCCAAACCAGAGTTCTGGTTTTCTGCATTTTGTTATAGACTATGAGAACGATATTATTCACTGTGCTTTTTTGAATTTGAAGAAAATAGTGTTTTAAATCAACAAGGGATCAAGAACACTTCAAAGTAACTTCTGATAAAAGGTCACGAACTGATTCAATTTGTCAAAGCTGTAGGTTTTGTGCAGAGCACTGGGAGGAAAAGTTGGGAAAGCATACAGCGGGTGGGACATTGGAGTAAGAGAAGTGAGAATCTTGAAGGGATTCTTACCTGTTAGCTTCCTCGGTAACTTGGATGAAATCCCACCAACCCTTTCCATCATTGAATGCCACCAAGATGAGGTTTGGGAAATCCCTGTTGGAGCAGAAGTCATTGCAATTTCAGACAAAACAAAAGTAGAGATGTTTGCATTTGGAGACCACATTCTGGGAATTCAAGGTCATCCTGAATACACTAAAGACATTCTTAACAATCTCATTGATCGTCTTCTCTCAATTGACTCGATAGAGGTAGATGAACTAAATATCTCTTAAGGGATCCATCATGGCTTCCATTGTCCATATTTGATTCCAGCATTCTGATTTTGGTTGCTTGATAATGTTCTACAGGAGGGATTTGCAGAAGATGTAAAGTCAAATTTACTGATAACTGAACCAGACAGGAAGCACTGGGAAAAGATATGCAAAGGCTTTCTTAAGGGCAATGGGCAAATAGAAGCCAATAGCATTCAATAATCATTTGTACCTATTTTTCTTCTAACGGCACGTCTTATAAGGGAATAGTCTTTCCATCCAGAATGGAAAGAAATGAAACTTAACTTGACTCAATACCCTGTTATTCTATATTATTTGAAATGGATCACATGTAATTTGTTTTTTCAATTAATGTGACAAATTATTTAAATATTATGTTTCATATATCTGGAATTAATAAAAATATATTTGTATCAGTCACTTAGGCATTAATTTTACATTTCATGAGTAGTACTTGAACAAGAAAAGTTAAATATGTTCAAAGAATAATGTATAATAATTACTYTTTTTACAAAATAGAAATCTGCATCATGACATTAAATACAACTAAATAACATCTACTGATAAATCTATAATTAGGATAAAACACTCTATATATGTGTGTGTGTGTCTTCTCAACTCCTCCTGGTCAGGGCTTTCCTCAAGTTTTCCAGGAATGGACTTTCCCATGAAAATTACTTTCCCACTTGAATTCTATAAACCAGATGCAGGAATAGAAAGAGAAATTAGAAAGGTCCCTTAGTAGTTCACTTCTCATAATACATAAATAGAATATCTTTTTTGTTATCCAAATCTCTTTTGTTTGTTGACAATTATTCTGTTAGTGGACCATTTTCCAGTATAAGTTTCAAGATCACAAGTTCAAGGAGTGGCTGCAGCTACTTCCTTATATGCCTCTCACCAATTGCTTCGTGGCCCATAACTTCCCCCGTAGAAGAAGAAATTCATATCAAGTATCCTAGAAGAAAGTTATTTAAATTCCCTAAAGCTTCTATTAGGTGCAAATGCATCACTAGAATATTTGCATGACAATGAAAGAATGAAAGAATGAAAGAATGAAAGATAAAAGGAATAAAGGATACCAGCTGCGCACTATGCAGACCTGCATCATTCTCCGTGGAGCAACACAATAAATCAATTTCTAGTTAATAACTATATAAAGCTACAACGTTGACACACCACAACTATTGCACATATGCAAAGGAATAGTGCTAATATCAATCAACTTTTGAATTGTAACCTGATATCATGTTCAAGTCATCACCAAAATTCAACTGATTAATCAAAGACAAAACTTCATATACATTTAGAAGGTTTCTCCTATCATTCAGATGTCTCATGAAAACAAGCATGTTTCGATAGGTCTTTCGCTATTAGATTGACTAACCTAAACTATTTACAACACCACTGCCTTCTCATATGATATGTCCATAATGAAGCAAGAAACAGATTGGAAGGAAAACTTTTCATTCTTTCTCATCACTCAATTGTTGCCAATTTCTCCTCATCAACCTCAAAAGCCTTTCTTGCTTGTTTCAACTCCTCATTCATAGACAACAACTCGGTACACCGGTTAAGCTTTGGCATGTCCTACAGGAATAACAGTAGATAAAACATTAGCCTTCTAGATATCTGGAAAAGTTTTGTACAGGACATGCAGTTCAAGAATTGTAATGACATGAACATCAGACTTAAAATGAAATTAAAGCAGTCATGATTTGAGAAATTAAAATGCATCAAACACTGTAAGATGCAACCTATAATACATCAAAATTAATCATGATTCTACATTTAACAGGCCAGTTCAACTTTTTTTTTTTTCTCCCTTTTTCTTTTCTTTTAACAGATTCAAGTAACAGTCTAGGAATATTAAGGCATAACGGAAGAGCATCAAGGTGGTGGTGCTTAGTAAATGATGTTCGTAACAGCCCAAGTGGCAACCAGATCACATGCAGCATATAGAATCCAATACACCACCATTGCAGCATATCTCTACAGAAGAATCAGACTCCCACAAGTCATCTTCCAGCCGAAAGAACCCAGCAAATTTAGGCATCATCACCCAATTGCCACCCTACTTCCCAACTCCCAAACCAAAAAGAGTAGTTAAAATTTACATGATTTAGAATTAAAGGGTGCCAAGCATAGGTTCTAAGAAGCTTAAGAATTCAAGATGAAACAGATCAAAGTGAAAATTAAATGTTTTGCGCCCACAAATTATCCAAATTTGTGTAATGCAATAATGCAAACATAATGCTAAAAGTCACCTCAAATCTTTCCCTACCTTTAGATCCCAGATACCTTTCACAGGCTTCAGATATGTGATAAAAATCATGTATTTCTTCCCTTAAAGAAGTTAATTTTGTGAGATGGGACATCGGCTAACATACAAAGGTTACACTTTGTTCCAACTGATTTTACCTAGTATTAACTTTTCCCCCTTTCTTTCAGACATACAAGTGGTTAATGAAAGAAAGAGAGACTATGCAAAAGCTTATTCACATATCGCTGGAGCAATACGTGTTTCACAAGAAACAATACTGAACYTGCTTCTTGAAGAAACTAACAATATTTAGCCAACATCTACTGTAGAAAAAAACATGCTACTGATATTATGTGCAACTGAAAACATTTTACCTTCCGGATTAAGAAGAGAAAATCCTCCGTCAAAAGCTTTCCCCTTTTTGAGGCAGTATCTTGAGCTTTATGCACCTAAAAAAGTCATGTTTGCATAAGATAAAGTGTCAGTATGAGGCCACCACAACCCAAATACCTTAAGAAGTTGTTTCACTAATAAGTGATAAATAAGCTGACCATATCTGTGACATACTCCACAACAATGTCTTCAACAAGCGCCACTGTCTCAGGAAGAGGCTGAAAGCGCAAAAAAGGAAATCAGACATGATTTAGAAACTAAAACTTTCAGTTAAAAGGCAAATAGAATCTCACAGTGACAAACACAACTAATTATGAAAGCAATAAATATTACTTCCTTGACATGCCGAGCTTACTAAGACATGTATAGAAATTCCAACTGAAAAAGGTCAAATTAATTAGTTCTAAATGAATGCATTTGAAGTTATTTTGATAAAAAGATATAGATAAAACTCTGGCCCTGAAGTACTAATCTAGATAAAATTACTTAATAACAAAAAATTAAAGGAATTTATTAAAAAGCAAAGCAGAACATACATTTGGATCATCACCGAAGCCATACATCATGTGCTGCACTGCTGCACCCAAAGAACATTAAGGACAATTAAATCATCCATATGAAATTTAACTAGATATATCATGAAAGAAAGAAGTGAATCACTGACAGTCTTTCTGAAAGACTCCACGTTTGCGCTTAAATGTACTTTCTGAGGGTTGTGAAGATCCTACTTTAGCTTTTGATGATGGCCCTGCTGCAGAGTTGTTCATCTTCCAAGTTCTGGTACTTTCTGTCCCACAGTAATTTTTAAAATTTAATGATTATTCGCCATTCAGAGAAAAAATAAAACTTAAATACCATCGTAATCCGTAGTCTCTTCATCACCATACAGAACCAGGTGTGTTAAGAGGGAAAAGATATCTCCACATAATTATAATTTTCTTTCTCTGGCATTGAAGCATATGCAAACCAAAATGATGCCCAGAAAGAAAGTCCACTCCACATCAAAGAGGTAGGAAACATAGGATATATATCAAAAAATCAATGATAAGTTTATCAACGAGRGGAAACAACACTGATTAAGTTAACAGACAAAAGTCGCTTACAGGACTAAGTTGGAAATATTATAATTAAACCACGATATGCAAAAAGTATTTACTTTCATTTCATTCCTCTAGACGTCAATGATTCAATGCTTATATATAGTTCCTAGAAAGGTTAAAAACTTAAAATTTGCAGAAAGAAATCACAATTTGAATTTAAAATTTTCATATTTATTCGCTCTTCTATCCTGACCTCCATGAATTGCATATCCATATATATACCGTGAAAAAATTAGTATGAGAAAAAACTATCGCTAACTCAAAATTGAAATCAGTGAGTGAAAGAGAAGCTCATGGTGGTCGTCAAGAATGGAAGAGAAAACTAAGAAGCGGAGGAGGGAAAAATAAAGGCMAATATATCCTTACAGCTTTTTACCCTCTGAGCGGCTTCTCAGAGAAGGAATTGTTATTTTATGTTTCTTCTTCTCAGGCTGGGGTTTGGAGAGGTGGCCAGGGAGAAAGAAGGAGAAGAATGATGTAAGCGGTCGCCGGAGACATCCTCGCTCGTGGACTGCTTTTGTATTCTCCCAGTGGGTCGATTATTTGAGGCCCGTACTATCAAAATCTCGCGTTACAAACAATTGAATTTGGATACTAAGACTATAAATTTTGGGCCAAGTGTTTGGTTGGCCCATTAACTTTTTACAACTCATTCTAAAATAAAGAGCCCAACAATTTGTAAACTATAGAAAATGTAACGTCGCTAAGGCACTGTTCTCATGACTATTTTTAAGTTGTTTTTGGATTTTGAAAAAAGAAAAAAATGTTTACTAATGAAAACATAATTTTCTATTTATTTTTTCTCTTTAGTTATCCAAAAAAAAAAATTTTGATTGCATTAGTGACATTTATTTTTATGTTTTCTTAATTTCAGCATATGTTGATATTGATTAATAGTGCCTAAATTTAATTTACAAGTATAAATTCATTAAAAATAATCAAAAAAATTTATGTCAAATTTGAAGCCAAATGTATTTTTTAATTTTTTTCATTTTCAAAAACAATTTTCAAAATTTGTCAACTGAATGTATTTTCAGCGTATTTAAAAATAGCCACTCTAATTAAAAAATAAAAAAATATTTTTTAGAATGAAAACTAAAAACTGAGATGCAAACAAAACCCAACATAAATTTTTATTTTTAATTCTCGAAAAGTTTTTCGTTAAGTCTCCATTTGAAAATGAATTAATGAAATAAATTAAAGAAGAAGAAGATTTATTTTAAAATTGTAGCACGTAAATAAAAATAAAAATAAAAAATAAAAAATAAAAAAGAGTCGAAAAGAAAAATACTTGCTTATTATTGACTCTAAAAAAGAAACGAATTAAAACAATAACCATCAAAGAGAATAGAAGGGTGAAGTGATCACGTGGGGTCACACCCTACCATGCAACGTGGTCTCATCATATCAAYACTCGCGACTTTTGCTTTTTGCCTTTTCTTCTGCCACTATATTCATATTATATAAATTTAATTGTGTAGAAGTTGAGGTACATGTTTTACAGAGTTTATTTTTATTTTTTTAAATTAAAATTATTTTTAAATTATTCTCAATCACTTTCACTCTKGATATTAACTTAAAAAGTTTTTTTATAAAAATTTTTTTGGAGAAGTAATTCCAGAAATACTTTTCGAGCAAATGATTAAGTCAAAATAAATTTTTACACTCGATTCTTATAAGTGACGTCATGTTAAAAGATTTCTGAATCAAATTTTTCTCTAAATACAAATCGAGCTTTATAAGAATTATCTGAGTTGAATTCAAATAAATTTCATATAATAAAATATAATACGATTTCAAAATAAAATAATTTAATTTAAATAAAAAATTTATCTGCTTTGAGCGTCAGAGAAAGAATTGACTGTTGCTGCAAAAGGAACGTCGTTTCATTGCATTTAGTAGGAAAAAGCTCTGCTATGGCTTTTGATGCCACGTCCCATTTATTTTGTACTGTCCTTTTTCCATTAACCTCTATTTGGATTTAATTTTACTGCGTAACAAAAAAAAAATTCCTACTAAAATTTTAAAAAAATTGAAAATATTTGTATTAAAAATTTTATATTTATTTACGCTTCTGGATATATGTTTTAATAATATTTGAAATAAAACCACTTTTATGGTTTGAAAGTGTTCAGGGCTTGGATATAGTATAAATTAAACTTGTGAATCCTGGACTTTAGAGTCCCTAGCTCAGTGCTAGAGCATTTGACTAACAAGAGGTCACCGGTTCGACCTTGGTAGGGCCCTTATTTTCTTTTTCCTCTTTTTTCCTCACAGCAAAACGTAATTTCTTTTATGGATGAACCAAAAATGGAAATGATGAACTTATTATGTCATTAAAGTACTATTTTTCTTTTTGTTTTCTTCCCCAAGAGAAAGAAAAAACCATTTGGATGCTAAAGTGAGAGGAGAGTCACTTACATTCAGGAAAAAAAGGCCTAAAATCTTGGTACCTTTTGCCATTTTCAGCTTCAAGAAAGATACCAGCAAACTGTAAAATTGAAAAGCTTCAACCAAGTTCAACTCAGACAACAACTAAAGTATAAAGATACGAATCCCTTTTTCTTTTTCACAAATTAATTATAATTATACTCTCTCATCGTCTCTGATCGTATGTTTCTTTTGACAGTAGAGGGAACTCCTTGTTTTGGCTTTTTTCTCATTGCTGCACTTGGTTGAGAGTTGTTCTCTATATGCTATATATATATATATATATGTACTGAAGCTGCAAGACACTAAATGCTACCTTGCAGGTTTTATATATATACATGGCATGCTAACAATTGATATTCAAAAAAGCAGATTTTTATCTTTGAAGATTGCAGGTCTTGAAAATGATTGATATCTTTACACTTTTATTGCCACTGGTCAGTTCAGATGAATCATGTCTCCATTGTTCCTTTTATCGTCATCAGATGTTCTTTTAAGTACATATACGCTTTGTTCTCAACCTGGTTCTTGAGAAGCTCCCTTCTCTTTTCATTTTTCTGGGAGTGAGGTGGGTTGTTCGGGTGTGGGGTTCATCTTTCTTTTTTTATTTTTTTTTCTTTTTTACAGGTAATGATCAAGAGAATGTGACGTCTATGATTCTTGATTCATATTTGTGAGTCTTGTTATTCAGGTACTTCTCTCAGCTTTGTTTTGGCATGAAAAATTGCAAAACTTTCTCAGAATTCTGACTTTTGTCCTCAGGTATTTGTCTCCTGCTGTTCACATATCACATGAGTTTGCTTTAAGACTACAACCTGATTTAATTCAAACCCTTTAAAGCCAGTTCACTACTCAGTTCTCATTCTTGAATCATGGTTTGCCAAACATCATTGATCAGCTTTAGAAGAGGAGAAAAATACTCTTGGTTGAGTGGTTCTTTCATTACACCTACTCGATCAAACTTCTATGCCTAATAAAGGGTACAAAACTCTATCAACATTATTTATTTCATTAGCTAAACACTTGAACTAATACTTTAGTTTAATGCGTACCAAACTCGTTCTCACATGAACGCAGGTCGTTGGGATCTATTTCATCCCTCTTGACCACATGATTCGATTGGATTTTGATTTTCGTTGGACCCACCCAAAAAAATTTCATCTACATGGAGCCCACAATGGTGTTTTTATATTTGACTAAGAGGTCAAACCAATTTATTGAGAAAAGCCACCTGATCACAGCAGCTCTAAACGCCTCCCTAGAATCCCAAAAAACGAATGTTGGGCCATGAACACTCTTGGAGATAGCTTCTTCATTTCAATTTTTTCTTTTTTCTTTGCTTTGCTTGGTGTKGCTGGTGGTAGTCTCGATAAAAAAGGCCTCGAAATTGATGCCTGTTTGGTCAGGAGAGTCAGGTCCCTTCTTAAAATATATACTTGTATATATAATATTCCAAAGCTGATCCAAACMGTTTGAATTAGTGGCAATGGAAATATATGTTCAATATTTGTACTTGGATAGATCACCAAGACGGTAKGGTTTCAAAGAGTTTGATATCTAGAAGAAATGTATGGAATTCGAATTTTGTGAGAGGAATAAATAATCTTAGGAGATATATATACTTTTTTATGGATTCTCTCCAATTTTAATTTTAAACTTTGTAAATAAGAGTTTTATCTTTTTTATAGACGTTTTTGGATTCGAATACGAAATAGTTGAAAGTTAAAGACTTGKTGTAGTTCAAGAAAATAAAAAGATGTACTGTAGAAAAAAATATATTCCAAAACTTGGAGTTGAGAGAGATCTTATGCAAAGATTGGTTTTTCCAATTCTAAATAGTTACCTCAATCTTGGTGAAGGTATGTTAATAGAGCTGCTTGTACTTTGGGGSAGAGAGAGGACACAAGTGGAAATTTGTGAATTCTCAAGGCTAAGCAAAGGAACAACAGAAGGACAGAGATTGCTTGCGCAAATCTAGCTAATCTGGCCATAGAACCTTTTTGAGGCAAGTTATGGTGTGAAGGGAAAGAAGGATTTTTCACTTTTGGCTGCTGTGAGTGAATGAGTGAAGTGAGGGTTTGGGATTTGAAAGGCAAAGTTTAATATGAAGGCCATACCATAGCCGTACAAACACCAAGCTCTTCATCTCTCTTCGTGTTCTTTTACTTGGCTTGGCCTCATTATGTTAAGACAGATTGAGACAGCCACTGTGTGAACTGTGGGTAGATGCAAGAACAAGGCAAAGAGCCTTTCATTAAGTTTYTAAGAATAGGACAAGAATGCCCATCAAACCCCTTTTAATAGAAGTAGAAGAAATCTAGTACCATTGTTTCTCTGTGGTCTCTCCCAAGCCTCATGTTTTTCCTTGTTATCTTTCATGTGAGTTGAATGCACCAGTTATATATAAGTCCATTTTAGCTACTGCCTTACAGACTTGAAGTGAAAAACCACAGCTTCATCTCTCCCATACTGTTTTCATCTGATCATAGATAGGGTTGTCTTCGTGCTAACCCTGCTGGTTCTGGTTCTGGTTCTGGTTCTGGAGAAGGTGGTGGTCAAGAGCTGAGTGGTAAGCTAAGTGGGTGGCTCTGCCAGTGCAGTCAAATAATGAAAGTTTTGGATGTGACAAGTAGTAGTACTGAAGCTGTCAAGAAAATGTGGTTGAGGAGGCAGCAAAAAATGGCTTTCTCCTCTAACTCTCCTGTGGGTTGGGCGAGTCTTATTGAGACTCCTCCTTTGCTTGTTCACTCTTGGCAGGTCGCTTGCTTGTTCATCATCTTCTGTTCCATTATATATTGATAAAGTTAGAGGAGGAGGAGGAGGAGGAGGAGGGTGGTGGTTGTCGTGGTTCTGGTGGTGCTGCCACTAGATTTGTGATATTGGCGGGACGGCTCAATCTAATTACTCCTGTTAGCATCATAGAAGTATTATCATTATCATCATGTCCCTAGTCATGTTGTTCGTCKTGTATGGATATTCAAAGATTACTCTTAGAAGAGGTTGGCTTTCTCCAATTCTTTTGTTCTCTAACTCCCTTGGGTTGGTTGGTTGGGCTGGTCTAAAGAGGATACTCCTTCCTAGTTCATGATTTTGGCTGGTTTGCTTTCTTCATCTTCTGTTTCGTTACATACTGATGAGAGGTGGTTGTGGTGCCGGTGCCGGTGGCAAGGTGGTGGCTGTTTTCGGTGGAATATTARTATCATTTAGTTCATCATTTCATGTTGCTAATCATGTTGTTCATAGAGAATGGATATGCCATGATTTCTCTAAAATAGGTATGGACTTTTCCATTTCTTTTTTGCTCTTACTGCTCTTTTCTGAAATATAAAGCACTCTTGAAGCTTAGAAAAATGCAAGAAATTGTAGAATCTCCAATTTGGCTGCATTAGCACCAGTTTCTTGAGCCCTTTTCTTTTTGTATTGCAATTATTGCTTCTTGTATTTGACTGTCGGCTTTGTTTCTTTCTTCTCATTATGAATGTTTCGTCCAACTTAGCTTCTCATTCTTCGATTCTTTAAGGATCCTTCTTATAAATGCATAGCCCATAACCATCTTTTGATCAGTGTGTATAACTTGCTGCATATTCTTGTTTCTGCAATTTGTCCTTATTTTCATAACCTTGACCACCCCAGTAACAGGGACGAGCTACTGTTAAGATGGATAACATGGCTCACAGTTCTAACCATTAATGATTATGCAAATAACATAGAAGTCGTTCCATGAATGGGTGGTGAATCGGCTCTGAATCTAGGAAAAGACATGTCAAAGAAGACAAGAACAAATTGTGAGGTTGAGTGAATGACGGGATGGATGATCTCCTTGTTTTCTTCTAAGGGACATTCCATCATCTGTATGATGATGATGAATCTGTAAAAACTGGAATGTGATTTTGGTTGTGCATTTTGATATGTTTGTATTTGTATGCACGTGAATGGAGATGTGGGGTTTCCCACTTTCACTTTCCTCCAACTTCTCCTTCTTGGTTTTTTTTTCTGGTGTGGGGTCTTGGAACTTGGAATGATGATCGAGTATGTAATTTTTATGGGAAGGTGCAATTGTTGGTCCCTTGTGCAAAATTGTTCTGCAGATTTTGGATCCTCTATAACATAAATCAGATGGTGCCTGTTTAATTTTTGGCATTCATTTGCCTACGGATGTGAGTTTTGTGTTTCGGGTGTGTGTGGGGATGGAGGTGGGCGAAGGGTGGGGTAGTCTATACAAGCTAAAACCTCCGTTTGAGGGGTTCTTGCTGCAGGTGAAATTGGGTTTCCAGGAACTCCGACCAAAAAGAACACTGTCAAGGTGAAATGGGCTTCTTTTCTTTTTGGGGGGTTGGGCTGGTAAATTTCTAGGTTATTGAATGATGATGAAATTTCCAGATAGATCCAAGTACCAATTTAGCGCATRGAAAAATAGCTGTCAGCAAAAGTGGGGTCAGAATTCATTAGGGTAATAAAAACATTAATCAGTGGAATAGTAGAAAATAAGTAACTGTTGGTTGCAGACTGCATCATATCTTAAAGATAGATTTCTCCAAACGTATTGCACCATCAAGATCCAGAAACACAGTAAACTGTCCCTCCTTCCTCCAACCCCCCCCCCCCCCCCCCCCCCCCCCCCCCCCCCCCCCCCCCCCCCCCCGCCCCCCGGCCCAGCCTCCCAAACCATGCCCTAATGCTAACTCTGTGACTGTGATCCTCCTTCTGCAGATTAATTCGGATCTTTACCATAATGGGAATGCACACCTATACTCCACTAGTATCAAATAGTAACCAAAGTAAATAATTGATATACAGCTCAATATGAGTAGGACCTCAACCCATTTCGAGGTACTGCATGTTCACAAGTTACCTACTTGGCTTAATGAATCATCGACCAAAACTGAGCTATTGAAGCCGCTTGTATCAAAAGATGTATGGCTCAAAATAGTAACCAGATGACCATAAAGGCTAATCAGATCCAAGGGAGTGAAAGGCTAGCTCGGGCACCTATAGGAGGTGATTAGAGATCGTAGGTGGGTTCTATATTTCACTGGATGACAGCCTAATCTGTTATAGTTTCTAATCAATGGTGGTGAGTTTTTCTACCCCGTTCCTGGCTGTAGCCGTGAATGGGAACAGCAGAGAAGTCTCAAGATGCCTCAAGTTTTGGAGGTAGAGAATTGCACATTACATGGAAGAGAGGAAATTCACTCAGCAGAGCATGAAGGGCTCACACACCAAAGGTTAGAGCCAACAGTACCGATAAGCAATTCAGAATCAGTAATTTAKAAATCTCTAATCTTCATCTTAATTCAGCCAGACACATAGCGTGCACCCATGACTCAGAATTTAGACTTTTATCTGCGTATCAAAAGGGTGCAAAACGAGCACAAGCATGAAAGAGAACCAAGAAGTCCTTCCAAGAGTAACCTCAAAGTTTTGATGAAATTCATCATCTCTAAAATAAAATAAGCAACACCAAGTAATCTAATATGACATGCTCAACAAGTCTGGGAGTTGATTCTAGTAGAACATGAACGAAAACACAGAACATTTCTTAAGGAACGGTTTTGGCCAAGAATGTAATAGTAAAAGCGAACTTTAATTTTTCCTCTCAATTTTGCAAAATCAACTTGTCAGGTAACGGAACATGCTCCGAACCAGACAAAGAAAATACATCCAAGATCGTACTCAAAAGATTTGAAATCAGCAAGGTCCATTGAACAAGAGAAGTTTTCAATTTCACGTCAAAGATATTTCATCTTTTTCCTTTTTAGTTCGCCACAGCAAAACTGTAATCGAATGTCTTCTTGCTATAATTGTCAAAAATAGATATCAGGGGAAAAAGGAGAAACGAAAACTTGGTAAAGCAATCAAAGAAAACTTTAGGTGCATAAGTGTAACAAGTGTAACAACATTCCTTTTTTCCTAAGAATCCTGCAATGTTTAGTTTGGTTTAAAACAAATTCCATGAAATGGCCCACAGGACCACCATTCTTATTACCAACCATAAGCATAGGATAAAGCATTAGAGAATTTGCTAGGACAGTCAGGAAAAGTTGCATCAATAGCAGTAAGGTATTCCATGCCCTGAATGACATCAATCATTCAATTTTGGTTTAAAAACTCAAATGAACTACGAGTATAAACGGAAAATGCTTTTTGCAAATTTCAGGAGCTAAAACTTATTTTAGCGGGCTCTGAAAGTGGAGGACACACCTACAAATATTATTATGTGGTTATTCACAGATGAGATAATGAGAAAAGATTCGCTTTTCTTTTTAGAGCTCACAGAACCACAATTGATTATGTTTGTGCCAACATATCCACTGTTAACATATACAGCAAATAGAAATCCTTATACCCAAACAAATGTACCAGAAGAGACCACACTCTGCCAACTGTATGCTTGATTCCATAAGTATTTGGAGCGTGTATGAAGGTTAGGGCATTGAATGAACAAAAATACCGATAATCTATATTTGTCTAACCCTTTTATCATGAAAAACAGACCTATGATTATCTAATGTTTTCCCTCATCAAACAAGTACATGTTTTAGTTAAAGTTGCAGTTTAAGCCATAGGGAAGATAAAACACGCTTATGTGAGGAAGCCAGTACGAAGTTTTAGAATCAGAAGACAAATGATTGTAGATAAGCATTCAGGAGGAAAAAGAAGGCTTCACTGGAAATTACACATCACACTGAGAAAATATAAAATCACAGTTAGAAAAAGAAAAGGATCACAATTGATCGCTAGAGAGGGAGAGATCTGTCTCTATTTTCAATCACAAAAACCAGCGAAGAAATCAAGATCAACTATCATAATAATACTACAGGTTTGATACTTTACATCAGTGAGTTTGATTTACAGAAGAGATTGCAAAATTGTATGCATTACATAGCGTTGCATTTCAACAAGTAAAATTGAAGAAGTCACCAATATACATATTTTATCCCCATATTCATGATTTACACAGAATGAGAAATTTATAAGTTCCATTTAAGTTCATTTAGCTGAAGAGCACAATTCATTACAGGCTTGAGTTGCAAAAGAAACTATGTGAATTCTGAAGATAAAAGAGGACACAATTTCACTAACATAAAGTTTTAAAAGCTGAACCAGAAGAAGGCAATGGCATACAGAAAGAGCAACTACCCTTTATGCTTAAAAGGTTAAAAAGACACTATTTGGTCTTGCCAGTCATAACCATATTAATTAATGGTAAAAATTTAACCATATTAATTATGAATGATAGAGCAAAACAAAATGAAGACTTAGTAATCATGTCCTCATCCAAGTTAACCATATAGCCAGTTTAAAAGATGGTTGCAAGGCCATGGCAGATTCAAAGTTCTAAAATTAAAAGGATAAAAGATGAAACAGAATCCTCCTTCATATTTTTTTCGTTCTATCTAAAATCTAAAGAATCATTATTATATCAGTGTCTATAATTTACCCTACCAAAAATGCTGTAGTACACAATGAGCAACACACGTCTGTGTCCTTGAATTGGCAAAAACAGTAGTATATAAAATCAGCTCAATACTTCGGGAACTAAGAAGTAGCTTCACTATTTCTTTCCCCTTTTTGTTCTACATTTTATCTTAAACCCAAATAACGTCTACTTTCCAGACTCTTTCACTGTCCCTCTTACTGCGCCATACAATGACCACCTTCATAACTTGTTTCTAATAGCAAAAAACTTAACAAACCTACTACTAGTGCTTCAAAGAAGGTGTTCAAAAGATCAATTTTTTATTACTAGTATCAGCTCCATAATTTCACTCCGAAGATCTCTCTCAATGTCAAACTCTCATCTACTAGATAATTTTATATCAGTAGCTTTGAAGGAAAGACATGTATAATATAAATCTTCTGAAGTTTTAAGAAATAGAGGCATCCAACCATGAAATTAATATTGCTTAAGTTTCTCGTTGCACAAGCTACTCACGAAAGGGATAGTTGAAACAACAATATTTCACAAATTCATGCTTATTTAACAGTGGMAAATGCCACTTTTCATTATACTTGCTACAAAATAGAACATCTAATCCGAATAGTATAATGAAACAATAAATTCCAACTCTTCCACAACAAAGTACAACTTCACAAACAACAGAGCTACGTGATTGACCGAAGACAAGTAGCAGAAAATCTATCTTCTGATAACATCATTAAGTTACGACAAAAAGGCCTAAATTTGCCAATTAATAACATCTTTATGGCACGATCATCACCTGAGTTATTGCTGAACATTCTCCAAGTACCATTTATATGTATCCACAAGCCCATCCTTTAGAGAGATCCTAGGCTGCCAACCCAATGAGTGCAGCATAGAACTATCCATAAGCTTCCTAGGAGTCCCATCGGGCTTACTTGAATCCCATACTAGCTCCCCCTTAAATCCGACTACAACCTTCACTAATTCAGCTAGTTCCTTTATACTAACTTCCTTGCCACTGCCAACATTTACATGCTCTAATCCACTATAGTTCTCCAGCAAAAATACCACAGCGTCGGCCAAATCATCCACGTGCAAGAACTCCCTTAAAGGCTGTCCACTTCCCCAGACCACCACTCTCTCATCACCGCGGACCTTAGCCTCGTGAAACCTCCTCAATAAAGCAGGCAAAACATGCGAATTCTCGGGATGAAAATTATCGTGAGGCCCATATAAATTGGTCGGCATTACAGAAATAGCATCAAAATTGAATTGCAAACGATAAGCTTGGCACATTTTGATCCCAGCTATCTTTGCAATTGCATACCATTCATTAGTAGGCTCCAAAGGGCCCGTCAACAATGCACTCTCAGGTATGGGCTGCGGCGCAAATTTGGGGTAAATGCAAGAGGATCCGAGGAATAGGAGTTTTTTCACCCCATGGGAATGCGAGGAGGTTATAACATTAGTCTGGATTTGGAGATTGATAGTAATGAAGTCAGCGGGATAAGTATTGTTAGCGTGGATTCCCCCAACCTTGGCCGCGGCGAGGATAACGTAGTCAGGCTTCTCGGCGGCGAAGAAAGCGTCAACGGCGGATTGGATAGTGAGATCAAGCTCAGAGTGGGTGCAGAGAATTAGGTTAGTGCAACCTAAAGATTGAAGTTTCCGGATCACGGCTGATCCGACTAGACCACGGTGCCCGGCGACGAAGATTTTGGCTGATTTGTCGATCGGCGGCATCGGATCAGAGACGAAGGAGAGAGGTCAGTGTATCTCTTCAGATTTGATTGGGGAGCTCATATTCGGGGATGGGATTTAAAGTGTAGACTTATTGGTGACTGACTAACTGTAGACTGGAGAGTGTCGGCTCGGGCTATGGCAATGGCATGTTTCTTTTTTCCTTTTTCTTTTTTCTTTATTTTCTAGACATATTAACTCAAATTAAAAGTACAATTTATAAATTGATTGAATTTTAGATTGAGGCAATATTTTGTGCACTTTTAAATATAATTTTAAACCTGATTATGAAAATATAGATTTAACAAAAAAAAAGAATTAATCCAAGCATGGCATAGTATGATGAATGATAGAATTTATTTAATTTTGTGTTAGACTATATGATTAATGCATGAGAATATATAATTAGGTCACACAAGGCGGCCTCCTATGAGCTAAGCCAACATGCTTAATGATATTAAGTATTTGCTAATTGACCGCAAGTTTATTTTCTAAGTACCCAAAACATGCTTAAAGATCTTTTAACGCATGCTAAATCCCTAGAGTTGACTTCATATTCAACCAACCCTTTCAATACATTTGAGGAGTTTGAATTTTTATATTTATAAATCGAATATTTTACTATTATATATTTTTATTAATTTGTACGTATAGAGATATTTAACAAATTATATCATATTTTGTTCTGCATCTACATCCTGTGAGGGAAAAAAAAAGTAATATATGAGTATTGATCAAAATAATAAAATATTAGTCSSAAAAAAAAGAAAACTYTAAAATTTTTATTTAATTAGCTCAAGTTTAATAAAARCTAGAAACAAACTAGCAAACTCCCAAAGCACCTCATAGAATTGAATCTGGTATTTGAATTACAACTTCTTTGGAGCAATAAAAAACCCAGAAAATCCATACTCAAAACCCCTTTATTTCTAGGTGCTGCCTAGATTAACATAATCAGTGGTTCTAATTCTGGTTTTCAAGAATTGTCTCCGTCCTAAGCTGACCCCACACAAGGGCAGGCCACCACCGTGCCACAACCGACCCCCACCACATCAGCCTCCTCAGCCACCTCCATCCAGCATTGCAGAACAGACTTGGGAGTAACCACCTTGCTGTCCTCTCTGAGCTCTCGCCCCCTGGTGTAGCAACGGTAGACTACGTATCCCCCACCTGGCAAATCCTGCTTCACTACAATATCACACGTGTACCCCTCCACGTCACCACCGCAAAACTCCGCGCTCTGCAGCCGTTGCTGGTGGAGGTGGTCCAAGAAGCTTCCCCAGCCACCACCTCCCATGCACGTGACAGCCACGCTGAACTCGCGTGGTTCGAAACACCTCAGCACCCTTTGCACCAATGAGTCAAGCCCATCGGACTCGAAGTCCAAACCCATGGCTTCGTAGCTGGCATAGCTAAACCCATCCTCTGGAGTCACGTGCACCGTAGAGTAAGCGGAACCCTCAATCCCATTCATGGAGTATCCACAAGGTTCAAATTCATAGTCACAGATCACGTGACCTGGAATTATCTCAGATATCCCGGACTTCTTTGTCATTGCATTATATCCTTCCAATTTCTTGAAAAACACGGCCGATTTCTTCCCGTCCAGACCGGTCATGCACATTTCCAAAGTGAAAACAGCTTTCCGATTTTCTGATTCTGATGGGCCCATTTGTGCCACATAAACATGCCAAATCCGACTTGGAAAGTTCGGATGGCCGAGTACATAGCCATTGCCGTTCTTGAAGTAAGTATTCAAGAAGGCCACCTCCTCGGAGAAGCTCCGGTGAGGAGCAGGTTGCACATCTTTGAATATGAACTTGCCACGTGAGTACTTAACCGAGTTGACACCGAGTGAGAGCGAGTGAGCAAATTTTAGAATCTCTGGAATGGACATAAGGAGCTTTGTAGTTCCACATGTCTTGAGGATGATTTTCAGAGGGTAAATGAACAAGCTCGACTCAGAGAGCACGTAAGAGTCGAACTCAGCATTGGAGAGCTGTGAAACTATAGTGCAACAGGCGGGTTCGAGGATTGAGTCGATTTGACAACGAGTCAAGGCTCGGAGACCTAGCCCATTTGGATCTTTAGACATGGGAGCTTCAGAGAAAGTGATCTCTAAGCGTTTCTCAAAGCCTTCAAAACCAATTGCTGACACAGCCATTGTGAAGAAGAAACTTCGACTACTAAAACTGGGTGATTTGGTTGAGAACAGCTAAAACAGAGTCTGGAAAAAATGAAAGGAAAAAAGAAAGATTTCTGGAGAACTTCCTAATCTACTGAAGCGTCCATTATCTTATCTTGAGAGAAAATATACATCAGGAAGGCTTCCTCACGCACTGCAAATATGTGGGAAAAGAAAAAGAGAAGATCAGAAAAAAGTAAAAATGTATGTGCGAAAATCACAAGGAGGGATCAGTCTTACGTTGGAGTAAGCAGCAGATCGGAACTTCTCGATGCCACCGTTGGGACGGACGTCTTCAGTGATGTAACATAGTGGAACTTCGTATTGAATACTACTACTGCTAGACTTATTCTTGCTGCCACCTTTGGTCTCCATTACAACATTAATTAACCCTCCTCCCTGCACAGGTCAAAATCGAAATTATCAGTAAAATTTGAATAGGATTATTACAGAATGAAGCTCTTCTGCAGAGTGAATCGAGTGATGATATAAGTACCAATGTCAAGAAAAAGAACCCAAAATTCATTGATATCTTGAAAAAGAAAAATTAACCTGGTTGATATCAAACCAGAAAAAGATTTAATCTTGATGATACCTAACCAAACTGCAGCGTTCAACCCTCAAGAAACACCAGAACATAACATAACATATATACATCCACAAATATATATATATATATATATATATATAAAGGGTTGAAAAGCCAAGTACTTAGGGAAACTTACGTTAATTTGTGGGAATCAGACAGTGACGAAGAGAAAAGAAACGCCTGATATAGTAACCCTTTCAGGAACAGAAATGCAAGAACTGCCGTGAGGGAGAATAAGATTAACACCAGGAAAGGAAGAGACAAACGACAACAATGGTAGAACTTGTTTATCTTTTTGAAAAGGGGAAAAACGTCCGGAACGAGAAAGATCAATGAAAGCCTCTGATGAGCGAGTGGGGGAGAGGATTGAGGGGAATAGAAAGCTATTTATAGATGGGATTACCCCATGATGATATGGCAATCGAAAGGTAAAATTACCTTACCCTTACAACTTTACTCCATAGAACAAGGAACATAGACCTTTACTACATAGTGGAGTAGCTATGTTCTTTGTCTCTATCTGTAGAATCGACGTGGCCGATTGACGCGGCTCTCAATTTCTGTACCTTGGCATGCGTGGAGGATTTTATATTTTAAATAAAGTTTGTGGATCAGTAATATAGGGACTGGGATTAAACTATTCCTCTACTAAGTAATAACTTTCTTGGCTCTTCATTACTATATTTTTACATTACTTTGAACGTGGTATAAAGTGATTATTCATTGCATTTCCTTGCATTTATCAGCTCGAGGAATCTTATATTTGTAATTTTTGAAGATTTTATATAATTTAATTGTGATAACATTAATAGAATATATATATACAAATCACTTAAAATTTTATATATTAATAATAATATTTACGATGCAATAGATTTCTGAGTATATTAATATTTATCGTTAAACCGCTTATAATCATCAATCAAATTATCATTTATTCATATCAATTGATTTTCAAGAATTCAGCACATTTCTATCACGTTAAAATGCTCACTAAATATTCAATGTATGAAATTTGATTCTTCTATGCTTAGTTAATTTAGTCTCTATGCTTCAATTTGATCCATACTCAAATAAGGAAATTTTCAAATTTTTTATAAAATTTTAAAAATATAGAACATATAAAATACTTTGAACTTATTTTGTTAAATTAGTTTATAGAATTTTAGAAATATTAAACTTATGAAATACTTTGAATCTTGCCAAATTCAATCATTTTTAATGTATTTAACATCGTATCTAATGCCCATTTAAATACTTAATTTTTTTATCAATTTTGAATACTTAAATGAAATATTAAAATAAATTAGGGGATAAAGTTATCCAAAAAATTATTCTCATGTGCCGTGATATTTTAAATTAAGTTAATTAATATATTATATATTATATAGATTATAAATTATAATTTATTGATTAGAAGAAAAAATTGTTTGTGTTTGGTTATTTATTTTTTATTGGAATCTCTTGTCCATCAAGATCTAGGTTATCTAGGTTTTTGCTTCCAACAAACAAGATCTAGTTTCTTGTGGAAGGCTTTATAATCTCGATTTTTATTTTTCAAACATGAGAAGAAAATGTAATTGAGTTAAGATTTTATCGTTAAAGTGTTTTTAATCGAATATCACATTATCATTTAGTATATTAATTATGAGTTTCGAATCTTCTGATAAAATTTTCTATTATATCAATCGGAGCACAATATATACATACTAACTCCTAAAAAGAGGTGTCAGAGGGTTAATGATATAAATAAATCGTGTTTTGATTAATGTAGCAGAAAAGTATACTAGACGATTCCAACCTTAATTTTGACTTGGACAATATTTTCGTAATTTCATGTGGAACATATATTTAATTATTTATCCTTTGTCCCTAGGTAATTTTACGCACAAGTAAGGTTGGATTTCAACTTTGATTACTCGACAATCCCTTCTGTTATTTTTTGTATTTATTAAAATTCAAAATGAACATTATAAATTCATTTGAATTCACTTTGTACGTCTAATTTTAAATATTAAAATTAATAATTTAATTTGTATCGTCTTAATATAATAAGTCAGAATAACATCATTTACAACTTATATAAAGAATTAAGCATTACTTAATATATTAAGAAATTACAAAATTATATTAATCAATGACCTTAATTTGATAAGCTTTTAATTCGTTAAAATGTAAGTGTTGAATTGTATTATTAAACAAGGACTTCATAGCTCATAATACACTTTCTTGCTCCTCATACGCCAATCAAAGTCTAACATGTATATATTTAACTCTTACAATAAATGAGAAGGAGATATATTAAAGGAGTTAAGAATATATACATATTTTGTTCTTATTAATGAATAGAGATGTATAGTATGAAGTATAATAAAAAAGTATACTAAAAAATTTTTGAAAACATTACTGATGTCCTGACTATTCTAGTTATGATAAATCTGGATAAAGAAATAACTAAAAGGAGCAAATTTTGTAGGTTCTATAATGTTTTTGAGCAAAGAAAATGTAAGTTCTTACRTGACCATGATAAAATTAAGTAATTATTTTCTTATTAAAAGTTACTATTTTTATCGAATTAGCAAGATTTTGTTGAATGAAGTCTTTACAAAACATATAAAATTACGTTATAAAGTTTATAAAGATCCGAATCCATGCTAAATTTACCCAAATTAATTACAATCAAACCCGGAAAAATTACTCATAATTGTGGATTTTTTATACCATGAAATCTTATCCACAATCCCTACCCCAATAGGAGAAGCGTGCCAAATGAGCTTAGAGATTGGAGATACACTGATGAGGAGGAGCCAGCAATGGCRATAATTAACAACTAATTAATTAAGAACAAAAAGCCAAACACATTAATTAATTAATAACCTTAATTAGCTTTCAACAACTTCGGATCTGCATCCTTCTGTCGAGCACGAATTACATTAAAATAATATAGAAAGGACAAAAAAAATTGATTATTGTCTAATTAATTTAGTATTTTGATCTGGACTGTTTCGTAATAATTGCTAAAATTATATCCTTAATGCTCATCTAATTACTTTCATGCCTGGCATTTACTAGGATTCTAGCTTTTCCACGACTTTTCACAATTATCCATTCTTTTTAGTTAAAGATGGAGTTATTCGAGTTATAATTTAATTTGAATTGTCATAATATTTTTTTATTTAATACAAGTATTTTTAATTCTTTCGAGTCTTCTCCCTGATCCACTTGTATCACGCTCAAATTGAAGGCTTTTGGAAGTATCTGGTCAATCAAAAACTCACTACTGATCTAAATGTTATAGATTTCGTGACTGATTAACTTAATCTGTCGAGATTCAAATATATTTTATTTATTTAATTGATCGAAACACTTATCACATTAAACTTACATGTGGAAGGTCCAGTCTAGTTAATCACCTCTCGACTAATACTAATCGATCGAGCAAGTAAATTTTTTATCCTAATGGAACAAGAAATACAAAAGTCAAACATAATATATACCTGTTCTGATGGAGCCTGAGATTTGATTATAAGGAGACGAAAGTAGATATCTAAGATATGGAATGGCRAAATGATATTTTTAAAATTTTATAAAAATTTTAAAAAACATAAAATACAATTTACTCAAATTGGATAACAATCCAAATTCTTTCTTAATTTAGAATTCATCGACAAAAGTTGTTGGCCATTAAGAACGAGCAACAAATTGAATAAATACTCAATTTTGACATTGATGCGTGCTCTCCACCCCCGGGATGGGATTTGTATTTTTGCGATAATTATATTAATAGCGACGGAGCTAGAAATTTAATTTTTTTATAAGTATTTGCCCCCGATTGATTTTTTATTGAGTTGCGAGCTTGAATATCATGAAAAAAGGTCAGAAACTTTTGACTTTTGAGAGGCTTTATCTGTCTTTAATTTCATTGCTTAGATTTGATTCAGCCAGAGAAGAAAGGACGAAAATTGGAACATAAATATTGTTTCCCTCCTATATTTATCAAAAGAAAAAAAGATCGTACGCCCTATCGAGTAATATTACATATAAGAAATTGAAAGAGATAAAAAATTCTGGCTCACTCTTCAAGACGCACATACTCAAAGTATTGGGATAGTCAAAATATATATTTTTAATATTAAATAATCAAATCATGTATCTTTAATTTTGAAGGTTAAATTACATTATTTTAATAGATAAAAATTAATATTGAAAATCTTGAGACCGCTTCCGTGCGTTGGTTTTATTTGTCATCTATGAATGGAATTATTGCCGTCATATTTTATGTTTGTCATCTATAAGAATTAAATTTGTTCTCCATCTATAAATTCGAATTCAAGACATGTGATACCAAAAACTCTTCCTAATTCATCTCGTGACAAAACTTGACCTAGTATAAAATGCGAAGAGTTATGGAGAGTTCATGACAAATTCGAGTTTTTTTTTGTTATAGACCAATTATAAATTAAAATTAAATTTTTCGACAGCAAATAGGTCAATGAAGCTTCTTGTCTATTTATGTTGTTTAGGAAGCTAATATAGAAATATAATACATTGTACTGTATTAGTAATTTAAATATAATATAAACATGAGCTTTTGTATCAGCTGAAAAATTCTTTACTTGAGCTCATGAAAGCCGCCTCGATTGATGGGCCTAACTGAGGATTTAGAAAATGGGCCGTGAGAAGTTCATAAAGAAAATAGGCCCCTAATCCAAGCACTAATATTGGGCCATTTGGATAAAGTAGATATGTATTAATAAAAAATGGCCTTTTCATTTATTTTCTTCACTAATTTCCAATTTTAAATCCTCAACTATTGGGTATCTAATTCAAAACCTATAGCATATGAATCCTCCTCGCACAAACTCTAGACTCTTGAACTATAAATCGGACATATTACCATTAAATTATAACATTAGTGACAACAAATTAATCAATAGCAATCTATCGAGTCGATCAATAATACCGAATAATATGTGTTGGACTCGTAACTTAATTGATGCATTTAATAAAAATAAAGAAAAAAACATTGATAAAATCAACAAATATCATTTTGCTAATTTGGGATTCAAGTATGTGGGGTTCCAGTTAGGTCTTGTATAGCATGTGAAGACATTGTATTTTTGGGAAAGGCTTTGGACCCTAGCTAAAAATTTAAAAGGACCTATTTCCCTTTGGGCTAGTGGACTTTTTGAAATGCATGACCATAAATGGAATGGGCTCTGTGTCAGTTTAGGGTCTCTCTAATAAGGTCTCTTTGACCTAATGGGTTTTGTGCCAATGACCAACTGTATAGATTTGTTGATTGTCACTTTGATTCTTTTACACCATAAGAGGATACATATGCAAAAGTTTTTAGAGGAATTAAAAGCAATGGTAAAAAGATTATTAAGATTATTAATCGTTAATTCTGTAAATAGGTCAAAATTATTTAAAAATGATCAAGTTTACGATACTGAAACTCGAAATCGTAATTAAGAATTTGAAATTATCGATTCCGGAAATGTGATCATCCCTAATTTGGGGAGCCATGGTATGAGAGATGCTAATGTTGGAACTTAGGAAGTAGAAGTGGACTCTATTTGTTTCCTACTAGGCAGTGCCAAAGCCAGAATTATGATCTCAACAATGATGGGCTCACAACTTCTCTTCTTTGTCTTCTACTAAAGTTGATGATGCTAATGTACATACAATACTGCTCTTTAAACCGATACAAACAAAAGAAGAAGAATCCTCATGAAATCATATCCTCATTTTTGTTCAATTTGTCATTCTTTCTTGTACCTTTTTGAACTTGTGTAGTCACAATCATGAATATCATCAACATGTATAAGTTGACCAAATACCATTTGAACTTGAGATGAAATTGACATTGGAATAACTCGATATTCTTTCATATCTATAAATATTAAAAAAGGAAAGATTTGGATATAGCCAAGTTCCAAAAAGAGAAGCTTTTAAGATTTAACCTCACTCGACCGATAGTCAAATTTCATCTAATCTTACTATTTTGTAGGGTTTGAGTTCTTTTAATAAATTATTATTATATTAATTAGAATACGATGTGTATATATCCCTCCTAACACCTATTATATATATATATATATATGTATGTATGTATACATATGTCGTAATCGTGCTCTAATTAATCTGATAAATAATACGTAGTAGGGAGTATGTTAAAAGACTCAAAGCCATTTTGCAATCCTTTTCTTTTGCATTTAGGATGGTTATAGTTATAGCTGCTCTTCATCGAGGAATTAAGTCATSGATTTTCTTGACCTTCCAGCACTAGATAAGCGTCGGACAAGTAAATCCTAAACCTTAATAAGATTGCAAGTTAAATTCTAGAATTATCTTATAGGGTATAAAATAAAAGAAAGAAAAGGACATGGTCCTTTTGCTTTGGGGCTTTTTGCCRAAACTTTAGGCAGTAGAAAGAGCGAGCAACCAACGTGGARGAATCAATTCCATCGGCATGGAAGAATAAACGCACTCCAACRAAGATTTCTTCGATATCCCAATTGCCACACTATTTCATATTTTATTRTTTCTTTCAAATATTTCCACACACRTTTCCATGAAAAAGCTTCAATTTTTTTATATTACTTTAAATATAAATATATATTTGCAAGAAAAAGCCTCACTGCTCCCTCTTTCTTTTATTACTTATTTGCTTTACTTGGTCCTATAGTGGGAATGTGACATCTAACGATCCCGCCAACTGTACCAAAAAATTTTGGTAATGGTCAAAGGGAATAAATGAAAAAAATATTAATGAAACGAGAACGGACATTTTAAGATGAATATTTTATATAAATTTAAAAAATATTAGGGATGATAGCGGCCTTGCCACCTCTAACTTTTTTCTTAGTTATTCATCAAAAGTAAAAGTTAGATAGTTATATTATGCGCATTGTAAATTATGAAAATATTAAAATTTATAATCTACGAATATTTAAATAGTTGTATTACATGCATATGGAACATTTATTCCGACTATTATAATTTTGAGTCTGAGGGACTCATAAAGGAAGTAAAAATTTCATTTACAAGATTAAGATTTGAGATTTTAATTAGAATTATAAACCTTTTTACAGTTTTAAATAAACGATCTTTATTTATTATTTATACTTTCGACAAATAAAAATTTTGGTAGAGGGGTTAAGTTGACATTCTTCTTGGCCTAAATTTGATTACAAAAGGGTATTCTAAAAAAGGTAGAAAGTGTCCATCCATTTGTTGGAAAACCTTTTTGTTTTTTTTTCCCCTTAATAATAATTTTGTATATTATTTCCCCTCCTTTTTTTTTTTTTCCCCATTAACCATATGCCCACTAACTCTTCAAACCCTTAAAACTATATTTTATTCATAATATTCTTGACAGAGTTGACATTCATATTTAAATAACAATAATTTAAAATCATAATGACCACAAAAAATTTAAAAAGATATTTAAGATGTATGGCAAGAATAAACAACTTCTTGACACCTCTTTGGATGGTTCAAATAATAGCTTCTTTGTTCCCGTATCCAGAGTTTCATGATTTGAAATTCTCTTTTAAAACGTAAATATAAGTAGATATTCGATCACTAAGAATCTTCTAATTATTCTCTGCTTCAAGTACGACGCATATATATATGTATATATATAAGTCGTAAGTCGTGTTTTGATTAATATAGTATAAAATTCATATTTAACTTTATGATTAAAGAAAAAAATATTAATTTTCATATATCCGAATCTTCTAATTCCCTTACTAATACACAAAAAATATCACGTCAAATATGTATATATAATTGAAGGAATTAACATGGTGAGAGGAAAAGAAGTATTAATAAAATTAAAAAATATATATCTATTATGGATGTAATGGAGRTAATATTAGATAATGTATTAAAAAAATTAAAATCATTCCGTAAAATGAAAAGAAATTGAAGATGAACTATGAAAACAAGGCATACCAAATATTTATCATCAAGAATTTAATAATTTGAAGCAGTTGATAAATAAGCTATTAAATTAAAGCATATTTTAAATTCGATCCTTATTCGTGACGTGATGCTATATTAAAAAAATATTTTGAATTAAATATTCCTTCGAAAAACAGTCAGATTTTATCAAAAGAATGTCGAAGCCGAACCAGAATTAATTTACAAAATGATTAAAAATAATATTTATCATCAAAGTGGATTATGAGAGCACACGATTTGTAATGATTGAGGAGACAAAATTTTAAGTAAATCTATAGCTTCCCAACATTGATCGAGTAATCTTCAAATTCAACATACTAATTGTGAAATCATTGCTAAATGTCTCCCAGAACTATTTTATATTTTGCTTTCACAAAAAAAAAAAAAAAAACTCAGAGTTATAGAGGAATTTGCAATTTACAGTAGGTTATGAAATCCTGGGAACTTTTAGTCGTGCCAAACAATCCCTAAAAATGAACTAGTTATGTTGTTTAAAGAATGCCATTTGGCAACATGGGATGATCAAGAAGATGTTACAGAATCGAAAGGAGATTTGGCTTTCTTTTCTCTTCDGTCCTTTTTCATAAGTTAAAAAAAATTAAATATTTTTAAAAGATAAAAATATAATATTATTTTCTTTTTTAATTTGAACTCCCGCAAATAACGTCTAAAATTTACAGAATCATCAGCTCCGATAATATAAAAGTTCAGTCACTAACTCTTTAATACGTAAGCCTAAGATCGTAATTTGAATATAGTATTAAATATTAATTTTTTATATCAAGTGAACGATGAGTAATTGTTATATTAAGTTATAACCAAATCCTAAACATATTGAAATATCATTATTAAACCCAATTGAAGCCAATGAGGCTTTGCTTAAATAGTAAGTGATGAGGCCTCCTAATCCAAAGATCGAGGGTTCGATTTCCGAATTGGATTAGTAATTAAGTTTAAAAATTGATTAACTTAAGATTGAAAAATAATGAGAAAACATTGATTACTAAAAAAATATGAAAAAAGAGCAAAACATTAAAAGTACGAAATATTGATATTTTTGAATCAAATTTTTAACTCGAAATTATTAAAGATGAAAATATAGTTTATAGAAGTCGATTAATTAGTGTGGATGTGTTAAAGTTTTGAGTTTGAAGCGAATCGCGCCCTATTAAATCATATTTTTATTTTAAAAAATTCTTATTCAAAAATTTTCGCATATCATATCGTATAAATATAAATTGAATTCGAGAATTGATTTTAATTTATTAATATAATATGAGAGGATATAATAATATAATAAGGAATGGTAGTCGAGTGAAGGATGACAAGTTATTGTCCAGACCGTATCTATACCTGAAAGCGAACATATTATAAGATGAGAAAGTGTTGGGGTGGATAGAGAGCAGGAGAAAAATGAAGTGTAGACCAAGAAAGGAGAAGAAGCAGTCTACTGTTCTGCAAGGAGAAGAAGCAGTCTACTGTTCTGCTCTGCTGCTACCGGAAGCATTGAAAACACAACCGTAATAATTAGACATTAGTGGATTCGAACAATGCATTGTCCAGTCTYATCTAATAGGCTATCAAAAGGAACAAAAATTGAACTGCATCTCAGGGGAGGAGTGCTKTGCCTCTCACATCAAWCCCCCCCCCCCCCCCCAAAAAAAAACCAGTTTTCTTTTCCATTTCTTGCCGTGCTCTCCCTGCTCTCGTGGATTGGAGCAAGCAAAATTTCGACCCAAAGCCACAGAGACAGTAGTAGTCAAGATTCAAAGGGTGACCAGCACAGATAATGCTAGCTTAGCTTAGCTGCAGTAGTAGCTATRTGTTTGTGCCCAATGTGTCCGAACTATTGCTGTCACTCTCAAATTCTGAGCTTTAAACCTTTCATTTCTGTCACTGACACCGCATATCATATCATCCCTCACCTGAKTCTCTTCCCCACCCTGGCCACCCTTGTTGCTGACASTCACTTTGGAAAAGAAAAAACTGATAAAGAAAAGGGTACAAAATATGCAGATAATACACATACTTTTGCAAGCAAACACCTTTAGTACTTTTCACCTTCAAGCCATTTGAGAAAAGGGAGAAAAAAAAAAAAAAAACTATAGACGAAGCACGCTGAAGCACACATTCACACATTGGGGTATGTTTTTGCCCACGGCAAAAGAGGGTGACTGAAAAAGTTGGGACTTTAGGAACGCCCAAAAAGACTAGAGAGAGGAAAGTAGCAAACAAGAATAAAACATGTAATAGTGTTGGTGTTAGTATTTGTGAAACAAAGGCAACTAGGCTTAATGCTTTTCCTGGAACGCGTTTTCTTGATTATCTCTTGTATGCAAWTGCAATGACCATGTCTCTTCTCCTCAGCTTCAGCCTCTCTGTTCTAAGCTTTTTTCTGTTTGCTCCTAGTCAATGCGTCTCATATGAAGGTCGAAATCCTCAAGGTAAGGATTATTTAATCAGGGTTATTTTAGCTTTTGGAAATTGCAAATGATGTTATGGAAGATTTATTGGCATTTGTTTGATTTTTCTTCTTGGCTTTGCAGTTGAAGCTTTGATTAGCATAAAAAATGGTTTGAACGATCCTCATGGTGTTCTTAGCAATTGGGATGAGGACTCCGTAGACCCGTGTAGCTGGTCTATGATAACTTGTTCTTCTGATAATCTTGTTACTGTCATGTGAGTTTTGCCTTTGTGTCTTGCTTAGGAGCAAACTTTTTTCTTCGTTTTCTATAACTTTTGACTGTATAGATTGGAATTCTTACTTTTTCTTTTGGGTTCTCTGAGTTCAACAGTGGAGCTCCGAGTCAAGGTTTATCAGGGGCTTTATCTGGGACGATAGCTAACCTCACAAGCCTCAAGCAAGTGTAAGATAATAGACGAGTTTCACTCTTTTCTCTTGAAATTTCGCAAACATAATATTTTTATGCTCATTTTCTTAATACTGTAGGCTATTGCAAAACAACAACATCTCAGGTCATATTCCACAAGAGCTGGGCAATCTATCAAACCTTGAAACGTTGGATCTCTCAAGCAACAAGTTCTCTGGTCATTTGCCCGAGTCTCTGGGGCTACTGAATAATCTTCAATATCTGTGAGTTTGAAATTTTTTGCAAGTCCTCTCCCTGCATGCTTTACCAGTTAACTTCTGGTTTCTTAATTGGATTGGCCAAGTGGCAGACTTCTATTGCCTGTATTCTGTTGTCTTATATGTGATTATGTCAWGTAACAAATGAATAGGAGGTTGAACAACAATAGCTTGTCTGGGCCTATTCCTGCGACTCTTGCCAAAGTCCCTCAACTTGCTTTCTTGTGAGTATAGATCTCTCTTTGTTTCTTTCGGTTCTGTTTTTTTCTTTTGTCCTGCTCAATTGCTTGACATCTGTAACATCTATCCTGAAATTTCCCAGCAGACTTTTCTTTCTGAATTGAATAAGGGTTTCTGTTCAAACTACAAATGATTAGTTGTTCCTCTGCTATTTGGAATCTCCTTTTGATGTTTCAGGGATCTGTCTTACAACAATCTCAGTGGACCAGTTCCCAAGTTTCCTACCAGAGCATTCAAGTATGGCTTCTCTTAAATGTATTTGATTATATGTATGAATGCTCTGTCATTTTTCTAATGCATGAGCTCCATATATGTGTTTATGTTTCCACTGTCATCATTGATCTCATTAATATACGATTAGTATTCTTCTTCTTCTTATTATAATTATGGTTACTATTATTACTATTATTGTTCTTTTGCTGTTACACCTTTCTAATTATGTCTAGTTAATTTTTTAGTATTGTGGGTAATCCCTTGATTTGTGAAAGCCACTCTGGTCAGAGCTGTTCTGGATATCTCAACCCTGGTCCTCTTGCGTTCTCCATAAATTCATCAAATGGTAGAYGTCAGAAATCYGTACTASTTCTGTTGTTTATTTAATGGCTCTGTATATTATAATTAGTGTCTTATAGTCTGCTCCTAACTATTAWCCAGGAGAATCGAACTCTAAGAAAGTAGCCACTGCGCTTGGGGTTAGCCTCAGCTTTGTCGTGCTTCTGTTCTTAACAATTGGAACTTTCATCTGGAGAAGAACTAAAACGAAAAAGCAGTCCATTCTCAATATTAATGGTGAGTAAATTTGAACTCATCTCCRTTATGTGTTTTTGTATAATCATGTATGCAGTCCTCATCATCTTAGAATTTTGTTACAGATGTACCAGAAGAGGATTTAATAGGACTCGGAAACCTGCGAAGCTTCACACTTAAAGAGCTTCAGCATGCAACAGACAATTTCAGCTCTAAGAATATACTTGGCTCGGGGGGATTTGGCAATGTTTATAGAGGGAAATTAGGGGATGGCACATTGGTTGCTGTGAAGCGTTTAAAGGATGTGACTGGAACTGCAGGGGAATCACAGTTTCGGACTGAGTTGGAGCTGATTAGCTTAGCAGTTCACAGAAATTTACTTAGGTTGATTGGTTATTGTGCTATTCCAAGTGAGAGGCTTTTGGTGTATCCTTACATGTCTAATGGCAGTGTGGCATCAAGACTTAGAGGTTGGTACCTTACACTTACCTGCCACTAGTTCTGAGTCACTAGTTTGTGTCAAGACTTTGACTTTCCTAGTGTTTCTACTGTGTTCATGGCATGCTATAGTGTAGTGGAATTTTGCGGACCACTAGAATGCTGGGGTCACAAAAGTTCAATGAGTGTTGCATTGATAGTGTAGGTTAAATTGGGACCATGGTTAACTGCTCTTGATATACTTTTAGTTTGTGAAATTAGGTGCCTTCAATTGTTCTATTTTTGGCAATCAAAGTTTGAACCTCCTAGCAGCCAAAGGATGTGATGGAATGGTTGGGTATTGTGAACATAAAGCCACATTTTTGTGGTTGTTATATGGTAAAATAGCTTAAACTCCTTGACGCAGTGCTGTAGCTAATTCTTTTAAATTATAACAAATGATTGTGGTATCAACAAATGCTTCTCAGCTAGGTACATMWCTATGAACTTTTAACACTAGGACTGAAGAGACTCTGAGATTCTACTGAAGTTTTTAAAGTGGAGAACTTCCACATTTCTAGGTTGATTAAATTATGTTTTAGTTTACTAAGGAAGAAAGAAAACAGAACGAGCAACCAATGATTTAGCATTGCCCGAATTTAAACTTGAAAAGGAAGATGCTTTAGGAGTGGGTTGGCTCAGGCTGAAAGGGACTGGTTGTACAACTGTATTCTTAGTTACTACTCTCCAAGTTGTCAGATAAAATTGCTCCCGAAGAGAGTAGATATTGTTTTGAAGAMTAGCAGAAGTAGAGGCTGCAGTATTTTGTATCTACGGAGTGTATAATTGAAAATTCTTAGCAATTAGAGAAGCTATATTAAGGTTGGCATCGGGCTTCCAGTGTGAATAATGTTTTTGTTTAAAATGCCTTACCTAAGCACAACTTTCCTTGTCATGATTACTGCAGGAAGACCTACTCTGGACTGGAATACCAGAAAAAGAATTGCAATTGGAGCTGCAAGGGGTCTTCTTTACCTCCACGAGCAATGTGATCCAAAAATAATTCACCGAGATGTTAAGGCTGCCAATATTCTCCTGGATGATTACTATGAGGCTGTTGTTGGTGATTTTGGCCTTGCAAAGCTCCTTGATCATGCTGATTCTCATGTTACAACAGCTGTTCGTGGCACTGTTGGGCACATTGCACCAGAGTACCTCTCCACTGGTCAATCATCAGAGAAAACGGATGTCTTCGGTTTTGGCATTCTATTAGTAGAGCTTATAACTGGAATGAAAACTCTTGAATTTGGAAAAACGGCAAACCAAAAAGGAGCCATGCTTGAGTGGGTATGTTTTTCCAGGCTGCTAAATCATTAGACTCTGCCTGCATTTGCATTGAAGGAAAATGGCCTTTAAATTACTTAAAAAAACTGAAATGTATCTTTCTTTATAATCAAAGAACCCTTGAAGCTTTTCCATATTCTTTACATTTGTGCCATGATGAGGGGCCTTCAATTGCAGGTTAAGAAAGTAATGCAAGAGAAGAAATATGAACTTTTGGTGGATAGAGAGTTGGGAAGCAACTATGACCGGGTTGATATAGGTGAGATGCTGCAAGTGGCTTTGCTTTGCACTCAGTACTTGCCCGCCCACCGGCCAAAGATGTCGGATGTGGTTCGAATGCTGGAAGGAGAGGGCCTTGCAGAAAAATGGGCAGCCTCCCATAATTACATCAATTCCAGTACAAACTTGCCCCTCCTACAGAGCAGCCAAATTAGGCTGCACCATACCACTATCCCTGGTAATGATGGCAATGTCTATGATAATTCAGCCATGTTTGAGATGATAACGACAGATGAAGACTATGATACTCATGCCATGGAACTTTCCGGTCCAAGATAACAGAGAAATTGAAAAGAGAATAGTCGGCCGAATTTAATTTTCTTTTCTTTTTCTCTTTTTAATTCTTTAGCAAAATCAAGAATCAAGTTATCATAGAAGAATCTAAAGTTGGCCTTACCCTCTAAATGTTGTTGTACCATCTTTTGTTTTCCTGAAGTGCCATGGTGTCACCGTCTTGTATATACCATTCCCCTTGGCCAAATTAGTTTACCCATTGAGTAAATAAGTCTTGTAACCTCTACAACTCTTTCATGTGTGCTATGTATTTTTCTAGTTTTTGCTCTTTTTAAAGCTTTTGTATTTTTCTAGTTTTTACTCTTTTTAAATCTTTTGTATGCAAGTTTTGGCAAAATTTCAGAAAAAAAGAAAGAATTATATCTTATACCGTGGTGCCACAAACCAGAATTGAAGAAAAATTCGTTTAGGATGCTTGCATTAATTGAAAAGCAGGAAATATACCAAAAACTTTCACAAAAACAAAATGGGCTTTTGATCTATTTGATTATTGGAACATTCTTTCAACCATAAATTKTGCCTATTAAGCTTTCGGTTTCTTTGAACCCTTTCCACTATAGCCCAAATCATTAATTTTGGCCTGTCTATATTTGGGCCTCGCTCACCTTCAACCTGTAAAAGTCATCCCCGTTCAAATTTCTCTTTCAAGCATTGTCTTTCTTACTTTACACGAATTGGAATGGCAAATCAGTCTTCGTTCAATCCTATTCTCTGTGCTTCATTCAATCAAGATAACAGGTTCTGATCAATATTTATCAGATGATTATGTTTTGCATATAATCAGTTTATTTTTCTGGAAATTATTGGTGAAGCACAATATTTATTATCTATATTTGTTATAATGATCTATCTTGGTAGCTGCTTTGCAATTGGAACGAATGATGGGTTCCGAATATTTGATTCCAGCACAGGCAGACTTCTCTACGACAGAGGTAGCTTTTTATTCTGATATAAGTTAGATGTATGTAACCATAACGTTCACATTTTTTTCCACTGAATTACCGGTTATGCTCTTTGTTTATTTCATTAAATATTAATCTGCGTGAAGTAATTCCAACGAAAGTTGAAACCTTAAATCCAGTTTCGTTGTGTTTCTTTTAGTTTGAAAATGTCTGGTCCTTGCATAATGATTTCTTTTCCAGTCTGGTAATAGGTGTCTCTGTTTCTTGTGAGTTATGCTTGATACCATAAATTAATAGGAATTTTATTCAGAAAAAACCCTTCTTCTCTTGATTATTGCTGTGCATGTGAAGCGCATTCTGAGTCTGGTAGTTGATAGTTAGTGTTCAATTCCACCAGCCAATGTTTCCGAAGATTAGCTATTATATTCTTTACTATTTTTGTATGCCTATTGTTTTCCTTGTCTTTTTTTTTTTTCCCCATTTTTGGAGATTTGTCTTATCTATTGAGTCTAACCTTAGCTTTTTGACGAATTTTACTACTAAACAGGCGTAATATCATTTATGTTTTTGACTTCATTGAGAAAATTTGGTGCCAGTACAACACTGTCCATGAAATTAACATTCATCTGCTACTAGACATGGTAGAACAAAAGTATGTAAATCAAGAAAAATTCCTCATGAATACGCTCTACTGCCACAAAGAATTCTGTTGCTTTTGGTATATCAAACCAATCATTCATATGGACCACAAGTCGCTAACTAAATGAAATTTGAAGTCTCTTAATTATTTCTTTTTCTTTATGACTAGCTATTGGTGCATTTACTATCGTTGAAATGCTGTTCAGCTCAAGTCTTCTCGCAATTGTTGGGGCTGGCGAACAGGTTCCTGCAGTTTACAATACATTACTCTTGAGTTATTCTAACTTAAACTCCCGAACTTCTGATTGTCTGTTCTTCTGTTGCATGTGACTTCAACAGCCATCTTTATCTCCACGGAGATTATGTTTGTTTAATACTAAGAAAGGAACTGCTYTACGAGATCTAAATTTTTTGACCTCAATCCTAGCAGTTCGGGTAAATATGAAAAGGTAACATATAATGCTGATTTGCTTTAAGACTTTTAACAACATTTTGGTTACTTTCGTTTTAATTGTTTTATCTGACATTAAACTACAGTGGGTTTAGAATTTGATGAATGTTGAAGTATTCATTGATATGAAGACTCTTCTTAATGGCAAACGACATGCTGAATGCAGTGAGAAATGCAATTTTTGATCTTTTGACTAGAGCAGGCCCAAATAATTCAGCCATTTATGAGAAGCTTTCYGAATGGAGATTTCTAACTTATTGGAATTTTTACGCTTTGATGCAACACATATACAAATTGTTTGTTGGCAAATATTTCCAAAAAAAAAAAAAAAARAAAARAAAAAACCTCCCATACTCATTGTGCTGTTTATATACTCCTTGACAATTGCAGGTTGATTGTGATTTTGCTGGAGAAGACATATATATATGATATAAACAGTCTCGAGATACTAGATACACTAGACACAGTGCAAAACTTAAAGGGTTAGCTTCTAACATTTCTTACATTCTAATAATCACTTGGGGAGCCATCAGTTTTCTTTTATGCCATATTACAGCAGATACTGGATGTGAATCAACCTGTGTTTCCATTCTGAATGTTTCTTCTCCACTGATCATCCTTTAACTATATTTCTCTGAGATTTGTTTGTACCTTAATCTTTTATTCCATTCGCTTGAGTATCATATGAATTCTCTGATTTTTTTTTTTTTTTTTTTTTTTTTTTTTGCATCAATTCCAACTCACAGAACATCATATTAATTTATGTTTCCATTAAAGTTCTTGAAGAATGTATGTTACTGAAAGTAGGACCAAAAGGATAATTATAGTAATTAGTTATTATGAACTTCAGTGATCTTCCATGGTTACCAAAGCTCTTCAATGCAATTGGCATCATTTTCGAAATTTCTGCTTTTTTTCCTTATGCATTCTGCATGTGATCAAACTAAAGTTATGTTTTATTCATTAAGTATCATCATGTTTCCTTGAAGGATAGAAGGGATGACTAAATGGAGAAAATTTAAGCAGTGTTACTCAGTGAGGATGCTGGATAGCATCGTTACTGCTTGAAAATCCTAGCCCAGTCACTTTTAGGAATGATGTTGAGAATACTTGATGGATAATGCCAAAATCATGCAGAAAGGATCTGAAAAAGAAAGATTTCTCTTCTTGTTTGGCTTTTTCTCTTGCTTTTCCCCTAGTTACCAACTTGCAGTGCTTAAAAGACATAAAATAAATGGTAATATTGATTTTCATGATCTTAGATGTTAGCTTCATTTACTTTTCGTTCTTGCTTCAGGACTTTGTGCATTTTCCCCAAGTCTTGATGGTTCCTTTTTGGCTCTTCCAGCTAGTACAGTGAAGGGGTCCGTGTTAGTCTACAATGTAAAGGAACTTCATTCTCATTGTGAGGTCGTCTCCTTTTCTTTCACTCATTAGGAGGCTTTCGTAATTGGATTTCGAAAGATAATTGTGATCAGGATACATTTTGACATTTCTTAACTCTTCTATCTTAGCCTTCTATTACAAATAAGGTGATGGACTCTTTTAGTTATATTTTCTAGTATTAAGAAATTTAACTGGAGAAAAGGATTAATATACAAATATGAGATGCATTTTGTTCAAACTTTCTGTTCAGTTATCATTCTCATGCTATAGAATGAGCTGTTAATTCAATTTCTCGTTCATCCTATCAAAGTACATGTTTAATACTATCTCCATAAGTAAAACTTTCAGGGCCAAACTCTTCATAAAGCTAGTTTTCATGGTTTTGAATATCTGATTTTGTCTTTGGCTATCACATCTTATTGCTGGAGAAATTTTCTTCTAGGAAGCCCATCTATAATTTGATTTACGGAGTATATGTGGAAGAACAATCTATGTCAGTGATGAATCAATCACTTCTTAGTAATTCCTTCTGTGGAGAAGTTATTCTTAGGATTTTACTGTGACTATTCACACTTTTCCTCAGGGTGGTATAAACTTGGTTTACTTTTTATGTTGTTTGAGTTTTTCTCTCTTAGTAGGTGACCTATTGGATTCGTTGTTGCACTTCAGAAAGAACAAGAATATTCTAGATTCTTTTTTCCCTCCTTAGATTTCCTTAAGCATATCTTCATGGCTTGGTGCTTAGCATGATCATAATAAGTAATTGACAAAATATGCATTGCTACTTGGTGTGTGCTCAACACATTAGTGTATACACCAAGTATTGAAGCACTACAGTGGCAGTCACAGGAGAGAGGAATACGGGGACTCGTGATGCACTGTTAATTGTTTAATGTATTCTCGAGAGCTTAAGGCAATTGTGCTWACTAACCCCTTTATCTGAGTTTTATATGGCAGCAGTTTCCTTAGCATGATATTTAAGCAAGAAATGCAAATATATTATTGCTGCAATATAGTAGTATATAACATGTGGACGGTTATGTACTTCATGAAGATCTCAAGATATAAAAGTAAGATATGTGAGAGTCAACTATGTGTTCAGGTGTAAAAGGCACTAGAAAGGTTCCATCTAGGGGAAGTGTTGACATAAACTAAAAGATCCTGTAATGAAAGTAAGCCATACGAACTGGAACACAGTGATTACACGAGGCTGATCTGGTTTATTAGTTTATACGTTAAGCTATCATATAATTCTTTGTTGATTACTGTATTGCGTTACGTATTGTCAATTCTTATCTTGAAACTTCTTCACTTGAACATTTTGAATGCTTAAATATTCACAAAAAACTAATTGGACAAAATTGGCAATTAGCAAGGTGTTAGATATTTATCTTCTTTAATTTTGTAAGAGCAACCCAGACTGCAATATCATGAATATAATTTTCCTTGAGATTGTGACAYGTGGAGGAGCCATTAGCATTTTTGCGTTTTGAGATTATTTATTTAATTAGTTTATTACTAAAAAATAATATTAGCTAAATGCAGATAGATGCTCATCGCTCCCCACTGGCCGCCATGGCTCTTTCTTTCAATGGAATGTACATGGCAACAGCATCAGAACAAGGGACCATAATCAGAGTTCATCTTATCTCAGATGCAACTAAGGTAATACTAATTAAATGCTTTATGCAGGACTTTGTAATGATATTTCTTGTATCTGTATGCCTCTGTTCAAGCAGTCAATTTAGAGTGTCTGTAAGAGAGAGAGAGAGAGAGAGAGATTAAAAGGTCGAAGTGAAGGGGGAAAGTAGGATAAAAGGAAATAGTTAAAGGAAGAATTACTTAGTAATTAGTCRAATACCTTTTTTACTTGCAGCAGTGAYCAGTATCTGACACTAATTTCAGACCTTTTTTGTCACTTCTCTCTCTCTCTCTCTCTCTCTCTCACTTTCTTTTTTTTCTTTGTTTCGGGGGGTGGGGGCACTGGCGGAGCGAGAGACTAGTTAAATAAACTACCTTGTATGCCTAAATACTTACCCCTTCTGGGGTGTCCTTTTGGTTGGTGTTTTCCCCTGTTGATATAAGACCTAATCATTTTATGCTTAGCAGTCATACAGTTTCAGAAGGGGGACATATCCATCAACTATCTTTTCTTTGTCATTTGGTCCATCTATTGAACATCCAAAAATTCTTCTTGCCTCTAGCTCGTCAGGTGCTGTTCATATTTTTTCTCTGGGTTATGCTTGCAACCAAAGGTGAGAACTCTTGGCACAGTTTTCGGTGGTCATAATTATTTAATCGTACTGTAGTACGTTATGCCATATGCACTCTGCTTCTATTGAAGATTTGCTCTTTTGCTTACCCTAGTTTCATCCTTTAAGATATTGTTTTGACTAGATGTACTTGTTCCTTCTCAGTCTTTCTCTTTAGTTATCTGATGTCTAATATGTTTCCTCATTGCATGCAATATAGTGCTTATATTTGAACTGAGTATTCTCTTTCTCTTTCTCTCTCTCTTCCCCCCCTCCAGTTTCCTCTCCAACTTCCTGAAGGATCTATTATTTGGTGCAGCTTTTTTTTTTTTGTTGTTTCTTTTAGTATTTATTTTCCCCCTTTTCAGGTTATCTGAACCTAAGCTTCCTTTTATTATTTACATGTCCTCCTCTCTCTGTTCCTAAAAGTTTCATTTACAACATACTTCTTCTCCAATTTTAGCATGCAACTGAGATTTTGAAATTCTTTGACTCACTTGATGTGTTTATTCCTTCAAATTAATTTCAAACCTTATCAGAAGCAGGAGATCAAGTAACTTCCTTGGATCAATAATGCCTGATTCACTGACTGATGCACTGGACCCTACTCTTCACCATGTACTCCATCATGCTGTTCCAGCTGGAGTGAAAAGGTGTGGTAGTTTTAGTTTTTCCAAGAGAATGACCCACTAACTCACAGTCCATCACTAACTAAATGAAATAATATGGATCTTGTAATCAGAAAGGTTGATAGGGACAAGTATGTCAACATTCAACTGAGACTCGAGTAATTCATTCTATTGGTTGTTGAACTGCACAGAATATGGGATATTAATTTTGTATTGAACTTTTCTCAGTTCGGATTTACATTCCTGTCTGGGGGCCTAAGTAAGAGAAAACTATCGTCTTTCCTCAACCTTATATTTTGACAGGGGCTTTTTTGGTTTTGAGTCATTGAAAGATATTTCAAGATTGGTATCTGGTTGGATTGTAGCAGTCTGTTTAGAGTTCCTAGAAGATTAAACTTGTTTTTTCCGCTAGTCTGTGTCACAGCCTTCTTTGCCTGGTAAGTGTGAAACTGTAGGTCTGAGAATAGCTACTGAAAAAAGATGCTTGGTACCAAGTGAAACTTGAAAAATGGAAGCTATGAGGCAATCTGGCACTAAGAAAGGTTGGAGAGAGAATTTCATATAGGGTTGGGTGGGGTGGAGTAAAATGAAGCAGCTCTTGAAGGCCTTTATGGAGAGAAGTCAGATCAGGGTTCATTGACAAATAATTTTTAGAGAGTTTCTAATACTCAAGAACTGTTGCATATCTCCTTTGTGGACTTCTGTTCTCGAACTTAATTTGTTCTCAAAATTTTCAATTGTCATTTTAAGTGTTCTTTGTTTACTACAGTACTGCAGTGATCCGCAAGATAAACAAGGATTCTGATTCTCCAACATCTGAAAATGTGTTGAAGTAAGTTCAGCGGATGAAATGCCCAACTTTTCCAGTTTCCGATATTTGATTTTGTTTCAGTTTGACTCTTGCTTATTTATATTCACCATCTAGTGCTTTTATTCAGTCCTGGATGTGGTTATATAAGATAAGTTACCAGTCATGTTTCAAAACCTAATAGAAACATCCTAGTTGTGAACAATGTAATTGAGAGAGAAACCCACAATAGTTTAGCAAAAGACAACGTATTAGATGGGBCAATCTTATCCCTCAGTTTCTTATATAAAGCTTCAAAGTCCATATGAGACGGTGTCCAAAATAAAGGAAGAATAAAATAATAGCGAAATTGATACATCAGAGTTAGCACATACAAGATGCTTGATGTTGGACAGACAACATGAAGGAAAATGTACGAGGATCAGGAACTGTTCAAAGAGAAACAAGACAGGATGAAAGACATTTGGACCTAATTGAGAAGAACTGCAGGGAAAATGAATAATCTCAGCCTTGATGATCTAATTAAAATTTTACAAGCACCTAGGTGAATCTTATGGAACAGCAACGAATACAGTTTCCACTAAAACATCACCTAATATAATCACGAGTGTCTCCAATTTTGCATGATTGCATGTACTCATGAGGCTTCCTTCTGTCAATAGATTGATATACAATAGCCTGAAAAGCTGCCTTACTAATTGATGTCGGCATAAATTTGTTGGGGTACGAGGTCTGGTTCAACTTTAGAGAGTATATGATATTTTAAGTCATCATCTATTCCTCGAGAAGTGGATAAGGAGCTATGTTTCTACTGCAATGCTTACAACTATAAACTGACATGTTCCTTTTGGCTGCTATCTGAGAGCTGCACTTTCATCATATTATCTGGATATATTGCACCCCACTTATCTATCTGCACCTAAATGGTTCAGAATTTTAACCCTGACAAATCTTCATCCTTTGCATTTTGAAGGGCCACAATATCATTAATCACCAACCATGGGTACTTCCTTGAGTATGGCTTTACTATGGACCATCAAAATGAAACTTCTTGGACGCTTGAAAGGGAGTTTAATCTTTTAACAGCTTTTGCATAAGGAGGATACAAGTTGGTATATACTTGACTCATCTCTTGGCTAGCATACAGTTACTCGTATTACAGCTTCAAATTATTGCAAAGGAGGATCCTTGTAGGGAATGTGATTAAAGTGAATGGTTTGTTCRCCATATACGATTAGCAATTTGTGATGTATATATCTGTGATCATATTTGTTCTTCAAAAGCGATGGCCATCATTTGTCATTAGTAGGAAAGGAAAATAATGTAAAAATGTGAATCTAGATTAACCATATTCCTATATTTGGATAGTCCAAGAAATGTTGAGGGAAAGTGTTATAAAGTCCCTACATATGTTATATATATCGCWCAACTGTATATTTAGCACTTTTCAATACTTGCAACGAGTGAATGATCGATTACTCAGTATTGTTTGGCCATGTGCGTAAACTAAGTACAAGTAAAGCACTTTGTTTGGCTAGTCACTAATGGGAGAMCCTCCTGAGCCTCTTCAGGTATGATTACTGCTTGCGGATTATTAATTATACATCCACGGATGATACCACAACTTATCAAGGTAAGCATCGGGCTTATAGTTTTTTCGTTGCAACCTTGGTAACAATAGGACATGAGTAAATTAATTGCTTAAAGTGGATCATATCAGGTTGATTACGAGAYTTTTCTCACCCTGATAATTTTTTACAGATGGCTTTTAGTAGCATGGTCCAAAATATTTAGACTTTTATTCGATGAAAGCCAAATACAGATGAAAGAAAGAAGCATTATATGCATCAATATATCCACATTATTCAGATTGGGAAAAAGAAACTGAAAGTGGTGGCATACATTACTCAGAACTTATTTGATAAAAGATGCGATACGTTTAATCATTTCCTTGGCTCTCTCAGTAGATGGCTTGAACGGTTTCAAAGTAGCGATCATAGTCTTCAAAATCAGCCAACTCCAATTCATCTTTCCACCCACTTTTCTTCAATGCCTCAACATAAAGAAGATGAGCTTCTCTCATTTCTTGGACACCCATAACCACAAGCAACCTTGAACAGCCGATCCCGGATAAGCTAGGAGCACCATCAGCTACTGGATTCACCATGGGATTATCATATCCAACAGGAGCAGATGGGTAAGACAACAACCRATATTTCTTTTACAATTTTATCATATCAGATAATTCTTCTTTTTCCTCGTTCCATGAGCTGAGCAAGAAGTATGGGTAAGAAAGAAATCCTGCCAAGATTTTCAGACCACCATGCAAATCCTCTTGACCAGCTCTCATTGCTATGTTATGCGCCATATTACCACCAGTAGTGTCACCCCCAATGTAAAGCTTATCGAAGTTCCCGTGGTTGATTAACCAAGGCTCTCTATTAATACCGGTGATGGACTTATCAACATGTGAAGCCACCCATTGAAGGGCAGTCCAACCATCTTCATGGCCTGCACGTAAAGGGTGCTCAGGGGCGAGCCGATACTTGGCGACAACTAAAATTGCTTTGGCTTCAGAGGCTAAGAGTTTTAGGTAGGTGTTGTGTAAAGAATCAAAGGCGGATACCAGACAGAAGCCTCCACCTTAAGTAAACCAAGATGGGAAACTTTTGGGCATCTGTCATGACTTTAGGGAGGTAGATTCTAGCAGAAACTTCTGGTGAGATTGGGACATCTTTTGTGGATACACCGGTAGCAGGATCTTCAAGCGACGGCGGAACATGTGGATGGACAAAACTTCGCATCACACTTCCATCTTTATACAGTATGATGTCTGGAGAAAGATCAATAGCAATCTCATCAGGAGCCATATTGGCAAGTATGTATTTATCAGCTATGGTCATTTCTTTATTCCCTGTGTGTCTGTTTATATAAACGCAGTGTCTTGAAGAAGGTATAGCCATGGCGAAGACAATAGTTGACTAATTGGTGGTGTGATGATAACCATTCCAAAGTAACTACAATTCAAAAGAAAATTTTGAATAGCAAGTACCAAAATTTTAAAAAGGAAGTTTTTCTTTTRAGTAATGTCCAAAACACAATCTTTTATGTTCATTGTAAATATAAAAGTTCGGCTATTGATCTATCCACAACAAGCTTCTTACCCCTCCAGCATAAACCGTAAACAAACTTCAAGTCTGCAACAAATTAGCATCGTACTTAGTCGAAAGATTGAAAGCAATTAGCACACTTGGGGCAAATCTTTGGCTAAAACATAATCATATCAAAAGGGATTGCCTTTGGGATGAGGATACAAGGATCATTAAATATGATTTGCAGATTGAAATAAAGTTTGTACTCCAATTCTAGAGGGGGTTTGCAGGGTGAGAAGCCAACAATTTATAATCAAGAATTGCAGTAGAAGTAATACATTCAGTGAAAAATAAGTATCCCTCGTGAGGAAGACTGGACAAGTACTGGAACGATGAGGCTGGGGGAAGTAGCAGAAGGATATCCTGGACTGTAAGTCATTGCTTGGAACCTAGAAATTCTGCTACGCAGTTATGGCATTAGATCCCGGACTAATATTTGGTCGGAGAGACTCCTGTAATGATTAACTTTCTTGATTTACATGCTAGAGGCTTAAGCTAGCTTGTTGGCTGGTTGATGTTCTGCCTTTAGAAGAAGCACGACACAAACACCATTGCCCAAATGCGCCTTTCATTACCAAATAAGCTCGGTTGCCTTATTCTATCACTGGAAATCAYATAGAATATAGTGCAGTTGCAGTACTCCAATAGAAAGGGGATGGCAGGGTCAGTATGCAGTTCAAACCTTCTAGGCAGGTTTTAGGTAGCAGTGGACATTCATTCCCCTATTTCTTTAGCTTGGGAATTAAAGGTTCCTGCTATAAATGCTCTTTTCGCACGGACAGGCGGCCTCCTCCACTATGATAGCTAGAATGCATCTCATTTTTGTACTTGTAACCTTGCCATTTAAGGATACAGAGAGCATAGAAGATATGCAAGCAAGACATATGGCGAGTATTGGATCCCTTATTTGCTTATACTTTACATCCTCATAACCCTCAAACTTTCAGAAACCTAATACTGGTAATATAGGTCTCAATCTAGGAACAATTTAGAATAGAGCGATAACACTTAGCTGCCAACAATAACCTCATTTAACAAAATATTCTAGTGAGAAACTCAAGGTCCAAGATAAGTATCTTCCTTCCAAGGCACTTCAGAACACCACAAGATTTGGACCATCTTAGGCATAAGGGAACTCAAAGAGTATAAAAATTTAAATTGAAGACTTTGCAATAACTTGCTTGAAGTGAACAAGCAGAGTATACCCGAGGTTAAATAAAGTAACACAGCTTTGAAAAATTTTATTGTAGTCTCAGAGCAATACTTACTAGAATTGGTAGTTGTGTTTTTATTAGTCAATCTGAAACATGAAGACCCAACAAAGGGCTTTTACTAGCAGAGTCCAAAATATTTAGACTTTTATTAAATAAAAGCCAAATACAGATGAAAGAAATAAGCATGAAATATACATTAACATATTCACCTTATTGAGATTGAGAAAAAGATATTGCGAGTGGTAGTAGACATTACTCGGAACTTATTTGATAAAAGAAGCTATACGTTTAATCATATTCTTGGCCCTCTCAGTAGATGGGTTAAAGATTTCAAAGAAGTGATCATATCCTTCAAAATCAGCTAACTCCAATTCACCTTTCCACCCACTTTTCCTCAGTGCCTCAACGTAAAGAAGATGAGCTTCTCTGATATCATCGATAGCCATAATCACAAGCAGCCTTGAACAGCCGATCCCAGATAAGCTAGGAGCACCATCAGCTAACGGATTCACCATGGGATTATCATATCCACCAGGAGCAGATGGACAAGACAACAACCAATATTTCTTATACATCTTTATGATATCAGATAATTTTTCTTCACTTTCCTTGTCCCATGAGCTGAGCAAGAAGTATGGGTAAGAAAGAATTCCTCCCAAGATTTTCAGACCACCACGCAAACCCTCTTGACCAGCTCTCAGTGCTACGTTATGCACCATATTGCCACCAGTACTGTCACCCCCTACGTAAAGTTTTTCGAAGTTGCCATGGTTGATTAGCCAAGGCTCTCTATCAATACCGGTGGTGGACTTGTCAACATGCGAAGCCACCCATTGAAGGGCAGTCCAACAATCCTCATAACCTGCAGGTAAAGGGTGTTCAGGGGTAAGTCTGAACTCGGCTGCAACTATAATTGCTTTGGCTTCAGAGGCTAAGAGTTTTAGGTAAGTGTTGTATAAAGAATCAAAGGCGGATACCAGACAGAAGCCTCCACCATGGAAGTAGACCAAGATGGGAAACTTTAGGACATCTGTAATGACCTCCGGGAGGTAGATTCTAGCGGAAACTTCTTGTGAGATTGGGACGTCTTTTGTGGATACAGCGGTGGCTGGATCTTCAAGCGATGGTGGAACATGTGGTTGGACAAAATTTCTCACCACCCTTCCATCTTTATAYAGTACGATATCTGGGGAAAGATCAATAGCAATCTCATCAGAAGCCATATTGGCAAGTCTGTATTTATCAGCTATGGTTATTTCTTTCTCCCTTACTCCCTGTGTGTTTGGTTATATAAATGCAGAGTCTTGAAGAAGGTACAGCCATGGCGAAGACAATAGTTGACTAGTTGTGGGTSAYTCCCGSGACAAAATAGTTTGTAACCCTATGTTGAAAAACCAGCTAAGCATATACAGTATAGTATTGGCACATGATTTTCTTAATATATAAAAATTCATCAATTAGTCAGACTCGTCATATTAGGAGGCGTATATCTGATTACCACCACAATTGTAAAATCTTTTCTTCCTTTCCAAAATAAATATTCATATGAATTTCTTTTCAAGTTAATTATCCTTTTAAGAAATCAATAATATACTTATTATTTTTTTTTTTTACATAATGTACTCTACTTCAACTACTAGAAAAATAAGAACATAAATAAGAATATAATTGTCATTTTATAAATGGGCTAAGAATCTCTTGAATGTTATCCATTTTGATAAATAAACCAAATAATACATATTCAATAATTGCGTATCCATCATTCAAGTCTCGGACAATTATTTGATTCCATCATTCAAGTCTCGGACAATTATTTGATTCCATCATTCAAGTCTCGGACAATTATTTGATGTGATTGGCGAATAAATATGTAAACATACGTTTARGAATAACACTTTYTTTATATGAATAAAAATTATTTTGAAAAGAATTAAATATATAATTTTAACTATTAAAACAAACCCTYTAAATGATTATCATTCCGTACAATGATAAGCAATAGTTGTACAGCTCCATGTGTGTTTATCATCCCATGAAAATTTCCTTTGAAAAGTATATGATTTTGATTATTCAAAACAAATCTTTCAATAGCTGTCATCCTTTACATATGTGATGATAATCGTATGAAAGTAACCATTATTCAGAATAAATTTCTGATAGTAAGTACTAAAATTTTAGGTGATGACAATCACACTCGCATTGGCCTGACTTCACATGGATTAGGACAGACCATCGATTTTTCATGGCAGACTGAAATGACTGGACAAACTTAACCTATTTTAACGTACTTAAGTATAAAAAACTATTTTAAAAAAACATCTCCATAATTTTTTTCAGCTTTTTTAACTTAAAAATTATTTTATAAAATAATCGACAACGTCTTAAAATGACTTTTAACTCAAAGACACGAGCTAAAAACATCTACTAGAGGCGAAGTTATCTGTTCATTAGACAGGCATCATTGATTAATCATTGAGAGAATTTTAGTGCACCACATGAATTATGGGACCAAAATATGTATCATATTAACTCTAGCTCTTCCCCAAATGGGATCTCCATGTAATACAGTAACATTTTCCATTGTAGATGAAAAACAAAAACTAAGTCATCAGTAATTTTAAATGCCCTAGAATATATAGATGGGCAGACAAAGAAGAGTTTTTTAGTCAATAACCATCAGTCTCCTAGTATAGCATCACCTTGTCCTTCTCCTAACAAATTTCCCTCTTGAAGCCTTTTTCTCCAATTTTTCCCTTTTCTTGCGAGTCTTCTCATCTTCTTCATCTCCCTGCATTAATGTTAACCATAAACCACTAGTTCTACACGTATGTATTTAGGGTGACAAGGAAAGAAGACAAATACATCTAGGGGAAAGATGTACCTCTGAACCCTGTGATAAAAATCCTTTTACAAGCCCGAAGATTTTGTATGCTGCAAATGCAGGTATCTGGAAATATCAAGGGTCTAAGTTAGCCTCAGAAATCATTTGAAATTCAACTAGAATAGGATAGGCTCAATTTATTAGTGCTATGATGTCTTTCAGTACTTTTTTTAATACTAACACTTCTATCATCATGCTAGAAAATTAAGAAGCTTCCATTGAAGGCGCAAGTTCCAGGCAGGATTGAATTATATTCCCAGACTCCGGTGAAATCTACTACTAGGACATGACATGAAGTTAAATAGACATGTAATTTGATACTTTCTTCCTACACATGGCYGATATAACTATCATATTTACGCATGTTAATGGTAAATTTAAAAGTTCAATACTTGGCTATTGATCTATCCTCAAGAAGCTTCTTACCTCTAGCATAAACCATARACAAACTTCAGCTCGCAATAAGATAATGGATGTTCATTGGCATTTTGCATAATCAACAGAAAAGGAAGCTTCAGAAGTAAATTGGGATATAAGAAGGGTCAAATCCGACCCTTGAGAGAAAAAAGGGAAACAGGAAAGGACAACCAATTATATTGATGAGGTCAAGATGTTGCAAGGATCACTGTAACCTACACTAAGATCCGCCTCCATTTGAATTTATTACTATAAATTTCACATAACAAGTTATAGCACCACATGTGAACTCTGAACTTCACCACCTTTGACCACAATAAGCAAACATACTGCAGCGTTAATTTCCAGAGTCATAGACATCTCAAGCACATTTTCAAATTACAAGAGACGAAAAAAATGCTGCTCATTTCTGATTACTTATTTTCTAAACTAAGAGATCCCTCACCAGTACACTAAAGGCAAAAGCTTTCTTTTATTTGCATCTATTTCGTGCACAGGAATAAGATCTCTAATAATTTTTAACATCTCGCTAACAGATTTCCAGGGCGATTAGGAGCCTGTTCTTGCAATATTTTTTGTTCATTCCTCTTTCTTGCATTCTTCTGAATGAAAACCTATTGAAATAAGGATACTTGACGAACCTCTGATTTGCTGACAATACCAGTTCTTGTGAACGAGAAACAGTTCAATTTTATCATCTCATTCAAGTTTTAATTGCTTTGAGGAGGCTTTAGGTCTGAAACTCAACCGCACGGGAGTCAGCTCATTCTAGTTGGAGATCTCCAATTTCTAAACATCCTCAGCTTTTGATGGTAAAGTAGAGAGTCCTTCCTCTTAATTGACTATGCTTCTGGATCATAAATATGACTTCACAGATYGAAAGAAAGTTGTACTCCAATTCAAAAAGGGGTTTGCACGGGAGAAGCCAATTTATGATCAAGAATTGCTGGAGAAATAGCTTATTCAGTAATAAAAAGTATCCCTCATGCGGAAGACTGGACAAATACTGGAATGTGCATGTGGTCAATGGGGGAATTAGCAGAAGGATATCATGGACTATAGGTCTTTGCTTAACCTAGAAATTCTGCTACACAGTTATGGCATTAGATGCTGGACTAATATTTGGTCTGGAGAGACTTTTGTGATGATTAACTTTCCCGGTTTACATACTAGAGGCTCAAGACAGCATGTTGGCTGGTTGTTGTGCTGGGTTTAGAAGAAGCAGAAGGACAGGGACACCATTACTCAAATGCAATTTTCATTACCAAATAAGCTCGATTGCCTTATTCTATCACTGCAAATCGCATAGAATATAGTGCAGTTGCAGTAGTCTGGTAGAAAGGGGATGGCAGTATGTAGTCAAATCCTTCTAACCTTCTACTCAGGTAGCAATGGACATTCATTTCCCTAATTCTTTAACTTGGGAATTAACGGCTCCTACTATAACTGCCAGGTGGCCTCCTTTGATAGCTTGAATGCATCTCATTTTATGTAATTATGACCATGCCATTTAAGGATATAAAGAGCACAGAAGTTATGCAAGCAAGACATACGGCGGGTACCAGATCCTTTATTTGCTTACACTTTAAATCGTCAGAACCCTCAAACTTTCTGAAAACTAATACTGGTAATATAGGTCTCAATCTAGGAACAATTTAGAATAGAACGATAACACTTAGCTGCCAACAAGCACAAAGATCATCTAACAAAGAATATTTTAGTAAGAAACTCAAGGTCAAAGTCCAATAACATTGAGTAAATCTATGAAGAAAAAGATTCAAGACAAAAGAAAAGATTAAGGATATCAAAAGCCAACACATCTATCCTGAATATATATCTACTAGATGTTCTCTGAATGTCTAATCTGGCTATAATATGATGCAGACTATCAAGCTGAGTATCTTGGAACACCATACGAGTACACTAACCTCATAAACAACATTGCATGAGCATAGTCTTCGACCTACAGGTGAGATGACGAATATATAATTCTTTTAGCACCCATCAAAAAGAGAGGAATTATGTACTAATACATTCTCAATGACATCTACTATCCTTAGATTTCTAGTCCAATAATCCATGACAACCTCGAATGCCCTTAGTCATCACTGGGAGCTTGCGTACACATTCTAAAGTCACCTTCATAGGGCCCTAGATCTTTTGATTATCCTTTGGACAATTGTGATTCCTTATTCACAAAGTGAAACACGGAAACTATCTTTTACAAGTCTGTTTTAGTTAATTAGATACTATATGTGAGGCAATTCAGGACGCCACAAGATATCCAACATCTTATGAATAAGGGAACTCTAAGAGTACAAAACTTTAAATTGAAGACTTTGAAATAACTTGCATGAAACCTAAGGTTAAATGAAGTAAAAAAAACTACAAATTTTTTTATTGTAGCCTCAGAGCAAAACTTAATAGAATAGATAGTAGACGTATTTATCAGTCAAACTGAAACAAGAAGAACCCAACAAGGTTCCTCGACCAAACCTTCAAATAAACAGATGCATTATGCAAAACTTATCAGAAACAATGGTAGCTATAGAAGCATTACTTGGAATGAGTATTTTAAKAAAGTCAGGAAATGATAATAAACAAAGATGAACTATCTCCACATTACCACATGAGCAGGGTAATATACAGAAACCAACAACTCCATTCACTAAAAAATAAACCTGATGAAACATGATCTAGCTCTTCTACTAGTCTCCAAAACTTTCCTGTGTACTACATACATTATGCATGCCATGATGCACCAAAGGCTGACCAAACCATTTAATCTCTAATTAATCAACATAGTAAATGCATTAATCATCATTACGCCATATAAGATTTCTTTCACAACTATAAGCAAACAAAAGATGCTACGTCATCCATTTTATTGTCACTCGTAAAAATCAGCAGTTATGAGACTGAGATATACCTTATCAATGCTCTACCCTTAACTTGAAAATTGTCTCTTTCACATCTTATATGTACAAATCTTTTGCTTCCTAGCCATTCAATTTGTTTACTCAAGTTTCACCGACAAAACCCCCAACAAGTTCTCAAGAAAAATAGAGATATAAAGCTACAGACCACTCTCCTCCATTAAACATGTTATTGCGGGGAAAGAAGTCAGATTAAACAGGTGAATTTCCCTATTGCTGAATCAAAACTACAAGATGCCTATGTTGAACCAAATTCTGGAGCTGGAATCCAGTAACTCACAAACATAATCAAGATCAAGAATTCTATCAACAGCTGTCACTTCCTTCTCAAAATTAACATAAGATATGAAACTCACCACTAGATATGTGCACCAAAATTTCTCAGAGAATATAGAAGAGAGCTGAACAAAGCCGGTAATGTAGATCACATCATGTAAATATCTGAAAAAAGTGAAAAAGGATGTATAAAAATTAAATACATATTAGCCAAAGGTATCCTGCAAAGTATGAAATTCGAAGTGCAAAAGAAGATGAAAAAATCTATGAGAAAATGAAACCAAAGAAATGATGATTTAAGCAGTTCAAGAATATTACTCTATTCCAAGATATTAACTAATTTCTCATTCTTATCAAGTATTAGCATTACACGTTTTCATTTTTATCAAGCATTAAGTATATGCCAACATTAACAGAGCTGCCTCCGTGCTGGCATTTCCAGCACCCAAGTAACCGTAATGTATTGCTTCTTATTAGAATTTAAAAGTAGTTTTCATGTTTACAAAGCTTTCTATTTACCCGTCTGTCTCAATTCTAATAATTGCCAACAAAACTACATTTGAAGATGCTAGGAATATCAAAGATATTTCAGTTTTCCCTTTTCTCTGTCCAATCTGTAAGACTTTTGCTCAAGTCAAGAGAAAGTTGAAAATAGAAGGAAACAAACTCTTCTTTAGATATGGTTGTTCAAAAGTCAAACTTTTAATAACCATAAGCAAGATAAATAAATAATCTTTTCCTTTTATTTTTTGGATGGATCAAACAACCCCACAGTATTGTCAGACAACAGAACAAGTCCTACTTCCATTCCCAACATCAAGCAGCAAGAAAGAAAATCCAACTACTAATTCTTTTGCCATTATCAAATGAAACATATCATATGAAAACAGTTCGATTTCTCAAAATTGGCTGTTCAGAATATTCCCCTTTTGATAACATCTATTGCTCCATTTCTTCACAAATATTGTCTTAAAAAGAACCAAGAGTAACCACGGAAGCACCGTATTGGACCATGCTAATTTCCTCTCTTCCCCTACTAAGTTGCTCAAGGTCTAAGTTATCCCAAAATTGGGCTAACTTCAGAAGAAAAAAGTCAAATTATAATACCAATTTACATTCGACACATTTATCATTCTTATACTTCTCACATTTTCAAAAGAATATTCACTTTTTGMAGATTTGAATTACATGAAATCTCTAAAATATTCTGTCTGTAAAGGGATATACCCAAAAAGTGAACAACACAACTGCAAACTGAAAATGTCAAATTGCAGAAGGCCAAAACTATCCCAAAAGCGTCTCCTTATCATACCAAAAAGGAAAACTGAGGATAGCAATGCAGATTACAGCTTTTCTGATTACATGACTTTTCATCCATTATTTTCTTTAACATCAGACATTAAAGAAAGCAACTTTCGCTTAAATTTCAGCAGGAAGAGTTAGAAACAACTARACGTTTACCTGCATCCCGATCAGAATAGAGAATAAAACTATAAACCAGTTTCTTTCTTGTTTCTTCTTCTTCTTTTTAGTGTTTTCAGTAAACAAAACAAAGTCATAAAGAAAAATCCACAACCTAAGCATCAATTTAACAGATACAACCTCAAAAAGCAATAAAATTCAATAGTTAAAACAGAAAATTACGAACATACCCACAAATGCCACCAGTGCTCATATCAAATCCGCCATCGATCAGCTGACCGTCATCGCCATAGGCAGGCCTGGACATGGCGTAGAGCTGCTGGTAGGGTATGAAGTAAGCAAATGATGTCAGTATCAACCCTGTCCAGTGCTTCCACCTGAAACTCGAGTGCATAATCCCAGCTCTAACCACTAAATATATAACCTACAGAAAATTAAATCAATTTATTTTACATAATTTCAAATAATAAAACGAGCAACAACAATAATCAACAAATCGCGTGATCTGATTGACTCAATCAGGCAGATACAGAAATTGAACACAACATTGCAGATAATTATGACGTAGAGCAGATTCTTCATGTGACGAGCATTTTCTTCCTTTCGTTTCTTGGCTCCTTGCTTCGCCATCGAAGGATTTGGACAGAAACGGTGTCGCCTGAGGTTGATCTGAGCTGCAAGAACGCAGAAGCTGGTCAACGATGGTGAAGTATTTCTGAGTTCGGCTTCAGAATTCCCCCCACGTCCCCGCTCTCCAAAATTTATTTTCCCGTTTCGACACCCTAAGGTTTGTCTACGCTAAAAAGGCCCCAACCTTTTCGAAAATTAACAAGAGCTCCGTTTCTATTTATTCTGCTCTGAAATAGGCCCCTGAGGTTTCAGTTTTTACATATTGAGCCATCGGAGACTGTAGAAAATTGTGATTTCATCSCCTTTTAGTTCCTAATTATCCCTCAATTTAGAAACAATCATTATAATCATCATGAGTTTTTTCTTCTATTTTGTAATGAATATCTTCATAGATATAGCATAAATTTTTACCATATAAAATCGAATTTATTACATCCGGCTAATAAAAATAGACATGCTTTCATTTATTTTATCTCTAAAATATACCTATATGGCTATATCCTTTTATAAATTTTAGTTAATTTAGCAAATACCTTTTTGCTCATATTTATTTAATCATTTAATTCAAAAATATTTATTACTCCTTTGAACCTTGAATAATTCATAGTCCTATTTTAAATGAAACAATAAATATTTCCTCATTCCTTGTATTATTAACTCTAGAAATGAATAAGCATTACTCATGATCTTGGACTCCCATAAAATCCACAATTATAAAAAACACTATAATTCTACACCAATGAAAGTAATCCGATTCATCATTATTAGATTTCGATATTTTTTTTAAATTGCTTTAATTCTTTTCATRMAGGATCTCATCCCTCACAACAAGGAAAGTATRTGAGGAATACAGGAAAAAGAAAATACATCTATTTAGGTRATAGTATATSATTACTTYCCTCGAATCTTAAAATAATAAAAACACACATAAGCATTGAAGACTTTATTAACCCTTTTTTTCCTCATTTGCTTTCTCTCTTCTTCTCTCCTCACGCCTAACTTCTCCGTAAAAAATCCTACTTTCCTATCTTTGCATCTCCGCAATTGCAACTACTTTGAGGTGAGTTTTATTGCTTCGATTTCTCTTGAAGTAATTATTTATGTACATCTTAATTAATTTTTCAAAGAAAAATTCATACAGGAGAAGATAATTTCTTGATTTTAATAATTTTTATTTTACTTCTCATATGTTGTTATGCAATTATTAATATCGTTTGTATCATATTAAAATATATTATGAAACATGTCAACTGGGAAAGCTCTATTATGCAGCAATAATTAACAAAGGCAAAGCCAAAATTGTACAAAAATCGATTGGGATTAGATTTCTTTCTTCTTGAAAATAAAGTTATGTTATTTTATTTTAATAATACAATAAAAAAGTGATTCAAAATTACTTAATCTTAAACACTTAGAAGAATTATATTATTATTTTTATATAATTTAAATTTATCTGTCCAGAACGAAATCAATAAGTAAATATCGGAATGACAAATCTGCAAACTAGCCCCACCCGACCGACTACATATGCCCATTACTAGGCAAACAAGAGTTAACACCTGGGAAAATTGTTGCCCATTTGATTGCAACATTTCGTGGTCCTTCCACTTAGTAAAAAGTAGGCATATTGGTCTTACTAGATTAGTCATTTTCAAGCGGTATCGACATTATCCTACTATACTTTTGCATTATTGAATTTCTTCATTCAATCCTCTTAGCTAATTGTACCGTCCCGTCCTTTTGAGAGAATTGTTTCAGACCTTTGACTAATAATATTAGTCRTAAGTTGATCAYATAAGATATATGACGTGCTTAAAAGTTGAAAGGAATATTCTTTTTTTCTTTATTATTTTAAAGCAAAAGTTGAAAGAGTATAGATCCTTTTGGGCCTCTGAATGTTTGCTTTCTAAGATCCTAGTTTAAAAGAAGTAATAAAAAATTAAAAAAAGAAAACCTACTTAAGAAAACTTTTTATATAACCTAAATTCTCTTATTTAGCCTTAAGATTAAGGTTATGCACGATGCTTTATCAAGTATTAGTCCAATTCATATATTAATTAATAAATATATCTCATTTTGATGAAATTAATCCCTTATTTGATAAATAGRGATAGCGCAGTTGRCAAGTAACTCTTYATCTTAAYTGAAAGTTARGRTTTTTGCTTGTCTCATTTAGATATTGACAAAATCCTCCTTTTTAAATGCGATTTTTATGTTATGTATGACTGTGCCTAACAGCATGGAAGTGAATTCTTCTTCTTGATCAGTAAAAAGTCCCTCCAAAACCAACAAGCTTCTTCCAACTTCATCTGGACAAATTTCCRATGAGCCCCAGCACTTCTTGCTTGGATGAGCAAGAGATCGATGAAAGATGTAGAAACCGGGATCCTACCTCTCTTGATGGCTTGGTTCCTTCTGCACTGGAGGGAGCTTTAAGATGGCATCCTTATCCAAAGATTTGCTATGACCTTAATTTCTTAAAGAGTACATGGAAAAGGAGGTGGTTCTTTTACCCTCGGTCTCTTCTGCTTCTCCTCCCCCTGCTTTGAATGCCAAATCAAAGGTGTATTCGTCTGTTCTTTTCATTCTTSATTTCAGAATTGGTTAAGGAGTCATATATCACGATAAGACTCCTTTGGTAAAGAACTTTCTATATCAAATACTATATAGAAATCTCCTGATGGGAAAGACAGAGAAATAGAATTTAAAATAGATTCGAGATCGAAAGAAAGGATAAAGAATAAGTGGCATTTCTGTATAAGAATTATTACCCTAGGCATGATAGTTACAGAAAGTATTAGGCTCTCTGATCCTACTTTTTGAGGAAATTACTTGAAGATAAGAGATTGATTTTAGCATTGAAATATTCTATTAAAAGGATTTGAAATATCGAATGATTTGATGATTATGAATTTAGATTGAAAATTAAAAAAAAAATTAGATGAAGAGWTGTGATACCCATCATTTTTATAATATTTGTTTTTAGTAGTAGTAAAATTGGGAGTACGTAGTGAATGAAGATGCCTCCATACGGGGAACCCTCCACGGCACGGGGCCCCATGGTAAAAATGTGCTGCTCGTGGCGAAAGGCCTTCGAATGTAATCACCACCTCCCCAAAAGCGGGGGGGCCCATGTTCTAATGAATCTCGATTTTGTTGTCCTTTTTCTGAACTCTGACTGTGTTTGTTTTTTACCGCTGTAAAAAAAGTTTAGCGGCTCTCTTTTTCCTAGTCAATTTTTCGTTTGGAAATTCTTATTCTCCCTTAACGGTGACACAAAGCTGACTCGGATTTCAAGCTGTCACTACTTGATATTGACAATCCGTTCCTAAATGACATAATTACCCTCCTTTTAGGCATCTACTTTGTTTTCCTATTTGTAGGTGATAGATAAAATTCAACTAAATATGATTGTATCGAATTAAAAAAAAAGTATTTTTTCTTTATTGAGAAAAGAATGAAGTTCAAAAAAATTTATATGAAAATTTATATACGTAAAAATATTTATTAAATAATAAGTTAATTATTACTTTTGAGTAATTTAAATCACGATGAGGATAATTGTCAACTACTTACTTCTATTTATAACTTTGATGACTTAAACGATAACTTAAAGCATGTAAAAACTTGTCATCCATCTTTTTTATGTAAATTAATAAAAACATAAGCTAAGTTCATAATTATCCTAAATTTGTGCCCCTAGTTAATAATTATATGATATTGTCATTAATTCCTCTTTTAATCTTTGTTATATTAATCTATCAACTTTTATTAATCTTAAGTTGTCCTCATAATCAATCCAAGTACAACAACCTTTATAAGTACTAAGAAGGGATTTGAAGTCCTCCGCTTAGTGGTAAAAGAGTTCAAGGAAACAATCGAATTGGCCCTTAGTCTGCGGATTTAAATTCTCCTTGGGAGATTTAAATTATGCAATCAGTTGGGATATGATCAATGGGCTACCCTTAGGTACTTAACTGCTAGGTTACCCGTCGCATGGGGCTTGCCTAATGTGATTTATATCTCTTGTGGAATTAAAGAGGTATTACATCGGAGCATGGTTCATCGATAACGGATTACATTGTCAACAAAAAAAAAAAAAAGAATGAATTTGAAGATCGAGAATAATGTTAATATTCATGAGGATATTATACGACTTCGAGTCTTTTTTTGTAAGAAATTAAGGAATTTGAATGTGTTTTATTTAGATTGACTCAARGTGTAATTTATAAATGATAAAAGTTAATTGATTGATATACTAAATAACAAATATGATTAATACTACACGAGGAAATTATTATTTAATTAACGTGTGGATTAAGAATTTAGGAATGTGAATTTAGGCCATTCTAATTAAAATTAGTAACTAATTATAAAGGGTAATATTGTCTTTCTCCTTGCCACAATTCGTTGGAGTTGTCGCAGAAGCAGAAATCCACAAGAACGTTACCGTCAGTGTGTGTGTTAACGTGTCAAAAAAAGATAAATGAAAGAAAAAACAAAAACCTCTCACAGAATATCGGAAACCCGGATCCCATTAATGTCTCTCTGTCTCTATCTCTCTCTCCTCTCCCCCCTTCCTCTGTTCCTCTCTATCTTCGAGGACTTGCCGCATTGCCTGTGATTTAGATTCTCATTTACATCTAAAGATAAAATTTTGAAGTCAGCAAACTACGAATTTGATATCTTTTTTTATCTTCTTTGCTTTTCCAGTCCCTTTCAACAATTCTTTCTTTTTTTGCTCTGTTACCCAAACCAATATTTTTTGCTTGGCTTTTATATAAGCTGAGAATTCGTGAGTTATAGAGAATTCTTCAACCTGGGAAAGAATCAGGTGCTTTTGAGCTCTGCCTTCTGCTCGAGCTTTTCAGGTTTGTTCTTTGACCTTTTATTTTGATTGGATTCTGTTGGGGTTGGGGGTGGGGGTGCATGCAGAACTATAGAATTTCTGGTTCATGTTTGTTGAGTTGATTCCTTTTCTTGGCTGCGATATTTGAATTTCGTTTTTGATTGGACTGGAGCGGGGATGCATGCAAAACAGTAAAACTTTTTAATTGGTTTCCTGGGTGGAATTGTAGATTACCGTTAGAAATTCTGTGAGGGTCCTTACGTTGTATAATTTTTTAGGAATTTGATGTTTTCTGTTCATTTTGTGGGTTTACTAGTAAGTYTGAGAATTTCAGCAAAGCCGGCTAATAATTGCTAAATTTACATGTCTCTTTGTTGTAATATTGTTGGGTAGATCCATGTATTTAGTTGTATAGAGTAATTGTTTGCTGCTTTGTGTTGTCTGAAAGTGGAATGTATCTGATTTCATTATAACGTTTTTTCCTTTTTTCTCTATTTCTACTGCCACTTGTTCCAGAACTTGGTGAAATTGAAGGAATTTCTGAGTCTCGCATTACGAGGATTAGACTGGCTGTTATTTTTCCCTGCTATCTTCATTAGAGTTCTCGATTGAAAATGAGAGTAATTTTTAGGTCCGCAAGGCAATTTAGGTCAGCTTCTCTTTGTAGAGGAGAAAACATCTATCGATGCAGAGGAAATAACATCTTTAATAGCTCTGCAACACGACAGCAATTTTGGGACAGCACGAATACTCGGACGGTCTACAGTTTCTCTCATCGTGCAGCTTTTTACAGATACAGACATCCATCTTACATGATCTCCAGAGCTTTCTCCATGGATGCTGCTGCAGTAACCCATAGAGGTTCTCTCTTGATACAGTCTTGTGTTTAGCAAATTGGTTGATCTTTTATTCAGATTTTCTCATATTTGTTAGTTTTTTGGTTTAAATGATATGTTAGCAGAGATAAATGGAGCAGGACCCCTTGCAGAGTATGAGCGAAGAATTGCTGCAGGTGAACTTGTAGATGGAGATATTTGCCAGGTCTGTAAGAGAACCTCTTCAGAACTATCTTGAAATTTCTTTGACAAAAACAATCTTAGTATTTCGAGTTTCCAAGATATTCAGGGACCTAGGAAAGGGAAATTGGAGATATTGCTTTAGGACTTGATTATTTTATTGTATTTATGTATGTGTTTTATGCCCTACCTTGATGAGTTTCTTGCATTTGCTGTTGATTTTCTATAGTGAAATTCTGGAATAGTGACAGCTAGTTTGCATTTCTTAGTTGGTTGGCGCTAGGAGTAAATGAAATTGCTTGTTTTAGGCATGAGMTTTCTTGCTGTTCAATTTGATCTCAGGATTCTAGGAAGGAATTTTTTTAGAGATAAGAATAAGCAAAGTTTTAGACAGTACAAAAGATGTAACTCATCTAAGGCAAAGCTTATACCTGTTGTATTTTTGAATACCTCGTTAGTTAGTGTCTTTTTCTGTTAACTTTTTCTCTGGTGAAGGATATGCTGACAATGATTTTGCAGTTAGGCACCTTGAGAGAACTTCAGAGACTCTATGACGATCTGGTTCAAAAAGCTGATTCCTGTCGGCTTGATCGATATGCAACCTCTGAAAAAGSAGGAAGGTAAACCTTATTAAGCTCTGTCATTTTCTTTATAATAATCTAATGTGACGAAGATTATTTAGTCTTTTCTTATTTATGTTTTCCTAATTTGGCATGTTAAATTTTCTTTTTCTCTTGCTACTCAAATTTCATTTTCTTCATGCCAGTATAATCAATTTCTCTTTTAGTGATTTCTCAGGAGCCGGTGGCTGTGGTCACGGTTCATACCCCAATCTTCATATGCACCTGTGAAAGGACTCTATCTCTACGGAGGAGTTGGCACTGGCAAAACTATGTTGATGGACATGTTCTTTGACCAATTGTAAATATCAAACTTGATTTGTTACAAGATCTCAGTGATAGTTGGCCTATGCATTTAAACCTTCCGTGTTTCATTTTCAGGCCTTGCAACTGGAGGAAAAAAAGAATACATTTTCACGACTTTATGCTGAACGTCCATAGCCGCTTGCAAGTATGAAAGTGTTATACTGATATGCAGTTTGATGCTCCACTGCTTAGACAATAGTGCTTGATAAAATGAACTATATTAATGATAAACTGATCATTTTTATACTTCATTGAATTTTTCTAGCATCTGCTGCTAGGGCTACTAAAAATTTTACTTAAACACCTATTCTTTTAAATTTCTATTTTTCCTTATTTCTTATCATTTCATAGCTTGTTCTGATCTGTTTTACTTTCGTGGATTATGGCTTAATTTGAAGTGTTGCAAAATCTCAGAGATATGTTTGATTCAGCATTATAATCCATTGGTGTTAACCCTCTTTTAGGAGTATTTGATTTTGGTATGGCCAGATATTGGTGCACTTTGATCCAGTAGGGAAGTGAAGCAGTAACACGTTTCTTGTACAATGCTTATCATGCAGAGGCACAAGGGTGTGGCTGATCCTCTAGAAGTTGTTGCTGGAGAAATATCAGATGAAGCAATTTTGTTATGTCTTGATGAATTCATGGTATGTGAGATTACAATCTTAGCGGGATACTTTTCTTTTATTTTCCACTTAAAACATGATTTACACATTCGTACTAATTTATCCTGGTACTGCATACTAGAACTAAGGACAGTAGTTTGAGCCATGGAGCTGAAATATATTTCTCCTTTCTATTGCTTGTTTTCTTATTCTTTTCCTGCTTATCTATGCAGGTGACAGATGTTGCTGATGCATTGATATTGAATCGGTTATTTAGACATTTGTTTAGTGAAGGAGCTGTAAGTAGTTTGGGATTCTTTTAGAATGTCCGATGTCATCAAATTACTTGTGTCAAAATAAGATTACTGAATGTTTTTCCATTGAATTGGTGAGGGGATATAGATTCTTGTTGCTACTTCGAACCGTGCTCCAGATAACCTTTACGAACGCGGACTGCAGAGGGATCTTTTTCTGCCGTTTATAGCGGCATTGAAGGTATGAATCTTTTACCTAGACTGTARTCGCCTTTGCTAAATCCTTGATTTTTGGTTTCTGTACATATGAAGTAAGTGATCATGGGAGGCTCTCAGTCCTTGATTTTCGTAGCAAATATTTAGACTTGTAAGTCCACGTGGCTTGACTGTAGTGTATGTCTCTCTTAAAATTAGATTTCTGAGTAGCATTTCTCATGATTTCATAAGATCAGGAGAAGGCCTCAAGTCTCATTTTCCCATTCTTTCCTCTCTCTCTCTCTCTCTCTCTCTCTCTCTCTCGCTATATATATATATATTGGGTTACCATTGTTTCAAATTTAATAGCTGATTATTTTGACTCAGGAAAGATGTGTAGTTCACGAAATAGGTTCGTCGGTAGACTACCGAAAAATGACTTCGGTATGGTTACAGATCCCTCGATTTTTTGTTTTCCATACTGTCATGTTCTCTTTGTGGTTGTTTGATTCTGCTTTTATAGATACCAGTGGTACCCTGTTCATCAAACACTCACCCTCAGAATTGTCTGAATGGATAATTCTTCTGAATTACAGGCACAACAAGGTTTCTACTTTATTGGGAAAGACTTGTCAAGCTTTCTGAAGCAAAAGTTCTATCAGTTAGTTGGGAATCATAGAGCTGTTCCACAAGAGGTGGAAGTGGTTATGGGTAGGAAATTGCAGGTATGTTCATAAAATCAATAATTTTTTCTTGGGATGAATATATGCCATGCCAGATGATGATCATTTATGTCTGTTTATTTTATAACTTCTCAGGTTCCAATGGGTGCTAATGGCTGTGCATACTTCCCCTTTGAGGAACTCTGCGACAGACCTCTTGGAGCTGCAGATTATTTTGGATTATTCAGTATGTCATTGCTTGATTTCTGTGGCTGTCTAGTTTTGAATATTCATAGCTAACTTTCTTTTAGTAAAAGAAATTGGTATTCAGGGATGCAGCTAAAAGAGCACTACCAATCTTTGAAGTTCTTATCACACTTCAACCAGTGCCTAAAATCTACAATATATGGAGGAATAAACGCTCTCAACTTCATTTAGTTCTTTGATCTATCGATCAATTCTGTATTGCTTCTCTTTCATTCTCTTGTCATCTGCATGCAACTTCACTTTAGTTCTTGTGATCTATCTATCAATTTCGTGGTGCTTCTATTTCATTCTTTTGTCATCTGCCTCCAACCATCTGCACAAGCATGCCTGCATCTCTTCTCTCTCTCTCTCTCTCATATAATTCAGTTGGGATTTACTGAAATAGAATAATAAACAAAATATTTTGAATTTGCTGCTGCTTGCATGCATTAGGCTGGCATTTTGTTAGCAGATTCATAGTTGTCCTTGCTGAGAGTGGTCCTTTATCATGTTGAACTATGTTTTGCACATGGTCGCCAAGCATCTTATTCAATGAGCTTCAAATTGATTCAATTTCTTTTGAACAGAGAAATTTCATACATTGGCTTTGGAAGGTGTGCCAATTTTTGGACTCCAGAACAGGACGGCAGCATATCGGTTTGTCACTTTGGTTGATGTTAGTACCTTCTTTTCTTAAATAGATCTTTAGTTGGTCGATTACTACATATTTCATATGTTSCAGGCACTTTTGTTTTTTTGGTTTGAAGGAGCACAATGGACTCATTTTCTTCTCTCAATTGCTTGAATAGGTGATGTATGAGAATAAAGCTAGACTTCTATGTACAGCTGAGGGGACTCCAAGTGAACTTTTTGACAGGATTGTCACAATCGCAGATGCCCAGCAAATGGCACCCAGAACTTCTTCAAGATCAAGAAAGAATGACGATTCTGACCTTTGTGTGGACAATGAATTGGGTTTTGCTAAAGATCGTACTGTTAGCAGGTAGAATTCTTTTCTGCAAATCAACATGTATATTCTCTGTAGAAGTTGGCAATCTAGATTCTGATTACTTGTGTACCAAGAACAGGTCTACTGACTTCTTCATTCCCATCTCCCCACGTTTTCTACCTAATCTACCATCCTTKTTCTTGACACATTAATGACATGATTTTGGAAGCACGATAGGTTTTCTGGTCTTCTATATGGCTCTCACACCAATTCACACTTCTTGCCACTTCTTCACTAATTTGTTTTGGCACTGAGACAGTCAACTTGCAATGTTCCCTGACTAAACTAGTCTTCTGACATTATTTGAGCGCCGTGTCTTCATTTCAAGAGTTCGTGCTGAGTTATCTTTACCTTCAGATTTCATGCAAATCATTGGTAACCAGAAATGCAAATATTCTGTCACATGCAGGTTGACAGAGATGAATAGCAAGGAGTATTTGGAACAACACACTGAAACGGTGGCAGAGAAGCAAGGAATGCAAGAACATAGCAGCAGAAATGCTGTCCAAGCTTAGTACTGGGAGTCTGGGACACCAGAACACTGTCCTAATCCGGGAACCTGTTGTCTGTAAGAGAAGCTGCTGCAAGCCGAATAGATGTATTAGTTTCAACTGATAATTGTTTAGATGGATTGAAATAAGATAGTTTATCTTGTAAAATTCATTTCATCAATAAGCAGTGTAGCAACACAAATTTCATCAAAAAATATGATCCATAATTGTAGAATTACTTCTACTTTATAGTTCTGCAAGCCTTACGTGAGCCTATGCATTTATATACTCGTAAATACCAAGGTACTTTGAGCTAAAACTAGAGTTAACAACAAATAAGGATATAAAATTCCAATTGATTAGCTTGAAGCAGTTGTAATGGATCCCGTATTAAAAGAGTTTGGATTAGACATTCTTGAGTAAGGTCAAATTTAAAGAAAAAAGATATAAATTTCTATGGAAGAAGAAACTATGAAAAGGATATCATAAAATTTTCATGAAGCAAAATCCATCGTAATTAATTTATTATTGCCCAACATGATTAAAGTCTACTATATACTTTGCAACATGTTTTGTAGATATGGTACCATGGTTTTCTTTTATTAGAGGTGGGGGGGAAAGGAAGAAAGACACCATGGTTTTCTTTTATTAGAGGTGGGGGGAAAAGGAAGAAAGAACAAAGTACTATAAAGATGATATAGATGCGCTTGAACATAGGCATTCTTCCTCTCCGTCTTCCTCCTATAATCTCTGCTGCTATTTATGTAGGCCGCTGCGCCGGCCACCATTTCCAAAGGTGAGAAGCCTCTTTGCGTCTTTCATGTATGGATATATATATATATGATTTAAATCTGATCATTATTATACTGGTTAATGTGGTTTCAATCATCACCACCAATTTTTTTTCCCCCCCCTTCAAATGATCAGCTGCTGCTTCTTCTTTTGATGACATTAATATGATTCAGTTCTTGTTTCTCAATCTTATTCTTTTAACAATGCGTTGGGTTTTCCGTTGTTCTCGTTATATATCTATGCATTATATACGTGCTAGTCTGAATTTTGGTGCATTGATTAATTATGGTTCGCAATATCACAACATGCAGCGACTGCTACTGTCAAATGTGGATGCCTGTCAATTTACTCGGTGGTTTTTTAAGTGTGTGTTTCATTTGTGTTAAGTTTTATTGCGCTTGCAGGTTATTTAATCTTGCTGAGACATTTTTTCGTTAGCAGCTGCAAAATTCCTTTTCATCATATATGTTCTAGGAGAATATTCATTTTCATGGCCTTTACGTGGAGATTGTTCTGATAAAATGATTCTTGATTTGAAATTTGACTCCCTCATTTGATAAGGGACTGATTTTAATGTGAATTTTGAAAATGGACCAATGAACTTTYGAATTAGTGAACTGAAAGTTTCTAGGCCCAGAGAGATGGAAAGAAAAACTTGCAATATTGATGACTATGAATGGAAAGACCTGTTGAGAATGTAAGCAAAAGAACTCAAGAGGCTTTCTAGAGGTAGTCTGACATGTGTCCTGAAATTATACAATTAATTTAGGGAGTATCAACAATATGAGGCTCTTGTGTAGAATTTCTGAACAAGATGTTTGAACCAAAAAATAAAAAATAAAACGCCAAAAATTTAGTAATGTTTACTATAAGAAGTGCTACTCAAGTTCTTCAGCAAGTTTTGCAATGGGGAGCAAATTTTAAGAATAACATCAATTTCAGCAGCTTATAATTGAGTTAAAATGGAACCTTCTGCTTAGACAGAAATCGACTCATATATGAAAAGATGTTAACTTGAACGTGCTTGATGATTGTTCTCTGCSTGGTAACATCCATGCATTATTGTCTTCCTCCTTGTTATCTCTTCCACAGTTCCTTTACACGATGATAGTACTACATTTGATCAACAATTTGCCATTTGGTAAATAATTTTGCTTCAGTGGACTGGAAACATTTACACTTTTATTTTGTGCTGCATCAGCTGAAATTTATTTTACGAACTCCTTTCTTAGTACKAAGTTTATCTAATGAATACAGAAGTAGTTATACAACTCTAAGTTAGCACAATGTCAAAGCACATATAATGAATTTTTCTCTTATACAAAATGATTTCGTACTCAGGCTTTTGAAGCTCCCAAATCTGGTTGAATTCTCACTGTTGGCAGTGTTGAAGGAGATTAGTTCAAGATTGGAATTTCATAATCAAGAGCAAAGGTGAAGATCTTGATCCATCTTGTCCAACTTGGCTTCACAAAAAACACAGATATAATTGCTTTTTGCCTCTTTTTTTATATTGTTTTCTATTTTTACACAAATTTAAATATATAAATTTATAATCTTGAGTAGGCTCTATCGCCAAAATCGAGCTATTAAGTGAAAGCTGAAGAGCATGAAAGGAGATAAGTTGATTACATGGTGATGATCATTGACTGCCTTTCTTTTCGAGAAGGAAATACAAGATCATCTGAAGGCAAAATATAAAACACTTGTTACTTTCTTTTGTTTACTTTTGGAGTAAGGAAGATAGTGCTGCTTCCAACTCAAGAAAGAAAAGAGGCAAAGAAAAATCTGTGTTCTTGTTTATCTAACATCAGCTTATTCCTTTTGGTAGGAAGTATAATTGAGTATGCTTGTTGCTTCTTGGTTGTGTTCGGGTAGAAAATAACCTTCCCAGCTGTGTAATGGAAATCTGGGAATTTGAGATTAAAAGAAAAAAGGGATAATCTCTGTCTAGAGCCTATGATTATCCAAAAGTTCATGAATGGTTTTATTTGTGGGATTTAACTAATTTACTGCAGCCTACTTGTGGAAGTAATCTAATAACAATCAAAAATATTGACAATTTCTTGCTTTTTTCATTTCACTTTGGTAACGCATGTATTCAATTAGATGTTTAATAATCATTACCTATCAAAATGTTCAATAAAGAACCGTGAAAAAACTAGTCATTTATTTGTGGCATTAATAGCTTTATATTCCTAAAGCTCGTTCTTCTTCTCTATGTTCATATGAAGTTATATGTRCCTATCACCTCCAATAAGGTTATATCTGACTTTGTAGTRAAGCCAGTCTGAAACTGTAACTTTGTCTTTATTGTAGATTTTGCAACTTCAGATGCTAATTTTCTTCAATAACTCTTTCAAGTTTCCATGTTCATTATTACCATAATAACATGATTCTTTCATTCAGATTTGCTTATTGTTTTTTGTAGTTGGGGTTTTTCTCTTGTGAGGTTATGAATTCATTTGTAGTAGCACAAAATGTCCTGAAAAATGAAACAGAAGAACTTTCCGGTGCATTAAATGTTTACCTGCAAGGGTACTGGAGCTTTGGGTTTATCCTGCATGGTTTAAAGCACAATGAAGACAATATATTCTCACTGAAATCTATATCAGGTTTTCTCCACATTTTTAAATAACTTCTATATTTGCATGATCTTCTAAAGATGAATATGCTTATATAGCCTACAGACTTTTCAGGGAAGTTTTATAATGTTCTTTTAAAATCTGTTCGTTTCTTAGTAGAATCTTATGCCATTAATATTCTCCTGTAGACGCATGTGTCCAAAATTATCGGATGAGAAAACTACTAAGGCCTTGTGATAATCCTTATTATTTCTTCCAATCCTCATCTTGAGTTGACTTATACAAACTTATTTTCTCTTTATCAAACATATCTAGTTAAGTCACAGGCATTTTAAAGTCAGCTGAATGCTTTTGTTTCTGAATAGAAATCCAACTTTAGGGATTAGACCTCATCTGCTTAGATATGAAATCTTCTTTTCCAGTAGAGTGAACTCTTCTAATCAATTTCATGAATACATTTTGATCTGTGCAATAGCGGTTATTCTGTTGAAAGATAACAGAATAGCCCTGGAATGAGTATATAATTCTTACTTGTCAGAAGAGCACAGTGCAGTTTGTCAACCTTCCATACTCGACTATAAATATTTTAGTCTTCATATAATGTATTAATCACTTCATTGTTTCAGGTTATTCAACATAGTAGCATCAGCTCTTGGAGTTTTGATTTTTCTTTCTTCAAAAGGCATGGCTTCTGGAAATAATTCCCAGCAAAACCTTAGAAAGGCTATTGGAGCTTTGAAAGACTCCACAAAGGTTGGAATTGCAAGAGTTAACAGTGACTACAAGGTGATGCCAGCAATCAACCTTGGTATTTATATTTCTTTTTAAGTTGGCAAAGAAATTGAAAATTGTCTACACTATTCTCTAGGAGCTGGATGTTGCTATTGTCAAAGCTACAAACCATGATGAAATGTTTCCTAAAGAGAAACATCTACGTAGTAAGTTCCCTTGCTTTTTTCTTTACCTAAAGGTTCTTATTACCGATTTCGTCACTACGATAAACTTTTGATTTCAAATATAGAAAGAGATAAGAAAACTTGGATACTAACCATTCGAAAACCATGAAAGATTGTATGGTTCTCAATCTTTTATCCTTTTCCAAATTTTGACAGCTTCACAGAGAGGAAAGCAGCTCTTGTACAGTTTTTAATTTACTTTCTTGAGGATTTCTCGCCCTCTTTCTTGTGCTTTTTCTCCCCTTGTTAAATAAAACTTCTTCTTTAATAAGATTTTCTTAACAAAGAGAAGCTTTGAGTTCAAAACCTCTAAATTTTTGTTATTTGCAAATTATGGTTCCTAAAGATCTGATATGTCAAGAACTTTGTTGTCATTTTTAGTACAAGTACATGCTGAAACACAGTTTCTTTTCCTTCTTTCATCAGCTATCTTCAACTCAGTTTCAGCATCAAGTCCTCGAGCAGATGTTGTTTACTGCATACATGCACTTGCCAGGCGTTTGGCAAAAACACATACTTGGACCGTATACTCCTAAACATTTTGTCCTTTAATCACTGTTTGATTTGTTATTCCCCCAATTCCCATATTAACTGCTGCACTTTTGTTTCTCATATGTCATGTTACACAAACTTAACCACTGGTATTGATTTATAGGAGCTGACAATTAAAACCATGCTTTTTAGTTGTCTTTTCATGAATTCTCAAATTGGCATGCTCTTACTCTAGCTTTCTCCTAATAGTATTAGTATTTGTTTGACTGACTTTTTAGGTTTTTGTCATGACATTAACTTCAAGAATCTTCCCCTAGTATTTTCTTTGCATTTTGTATCATATATTTAGAATTCAATTTAGTTAGGAAGGTCTTTAGTCTTGATATGATTTGCAGATTCTGTCTCTTGAAATTAATGAACTAAAATCCTAAGCATATATTAAGACAGGTCTATAAAGTGATAATTCGTCATCCAAACATCTAGATTGCTCTAAGAAGCCGAGCTAAATGAGCTATTACGCATGTTAACTCACACATCAGCATTCATATTAAAATTGTGAACTAGTTGAGTTTAAGTCTACATCCTTGCAGATCATTCTCAGCTTGAAATGTAAGGTGAAAGGAATCATACCATTGACCTCTTATTTGAGTGGCAGGCAATCCAGCAGTACATCAACCAATTAATTGTCCTCATTTGACTGATAATATGTCTTCCTAGACATAGATCTATCAATAGATGCCAATTGATTTATTATGACATAGGATTTTTGAACAATTATATAATTTTAGTCTAGTTAAAATGTGTGTTCGCTTGAAGTGCTTAAGGTTGATAAGTGTGACATGCGACAAGAAATGATATTTTGTTGCTTCGGGACTTCATAATTGGCACCATAATATTTTCATGAATCACGGATTAAGTATAGTATTGAAGCTCATTTGATCAGGTCTGTTTCTAGTCCTGTCTGTAAAGATTCTTAGTTTACATTTTACCTATTCAGGGAATAGCTTTTATTGCRCATTTTCCCTTAAGAAATAGTAGTTCATACTATTTCTGACATTCGCTCAGGTTGCTTTAAAAATTTTGGTTGTTATACATCGGGGACTGAAGGAAGTTGATCCTACATTTCGGGAAGAGCTCACCAATTATAATTTTAACAGAGTTCATCTCCTGAACCTTTCACATTTTAAGGACGATTCAAGCCCCAGTGGTACTTTATTGCTCTTATATTTTTTCTAAATATGAATTGCAATAAGATAAATGACTATGGAAGTCATTTGGTATCCAGCATGGGATTATTCAGCTTGGGTTCGTGTTTATTCTCTATATATTGAAGAACTCCTGGAATCCTTCCGAAGATTAAAATATGATTTCCAGATGCATCACTCGGTATGCAGTTTCATTATGCCAGAGCTGGAGTATTAATTTTTCTTTTGCTAACTAAACAGTTCTGAACTTTACTTTCATTGCCTATTTCTTTTCATTATATTTTTTACTCCAAGTAAATATGTATTAATGAAACATAAAGAAGCCTGGATGTTGGTATAGGGCAGAGATGCAGATACTGGCCGACATAGATAATTTTTCTTGTATATGTTTTGTATACACATACTATGTCAAATGTTTATTCATATGTCTATGACAATGTTATTACTGATGGAGTTCGTAAAATATTTAGCATTATACTTCGCTAAAATGTCATAGTGAAACATGTAAGGAGCATACCTGATAGAATTATAAACCAATTACCTACGGGATGGTTCTTAATGCAATCTTCACTGCTATTTATTATTTTTTCTTGGAATAGATTACTAGTAGGTGTTGCTGTCGTGTTCTTTCTTCATCATATGAGAAAATTATATTCCATCTTTGATTTGAATTATGTAATGATCATATCAAAAGCAAGGAAGAAATGCTCAATGACCACAGAGCACTCTTGAATAAGTACTTGATAAGGATATGCATCCAAAGGACAAGATCATGTATTCATCACAAGACTGTCGTCACGTCCTGAGTGCATTGGAAGGTCTTTTGATTTGGTTTCTTGTTTTCTGAGGCATCAATCAGAATATTATAGCCATGCATTTTTCATACTCTCTTAAGTGCATTTTTCTCTTGCACTTGGTAAATGAAATCATGTGGTCCCTTTCCCTATTTTACCTGATATTATCTTCAAGTTCTGATTTCTGTTAGGTGTTAGAGCCACAGAAGTAAAGTATCATCTAGGTAACGGAGTATAGGTTCAGCTTTAGCCCCTTCTTTACTATGTCTAACTCTATACATGCTCGTTTGTTGTTCCATCGGAACTTTTAATTGCTTCAAAGCTGAAKAGATATAGGCATTGACAAGGAATTCTAGTTAATTGTAGACTTGTTTTCTAAATAGAGAAGTAAGAGGCTTGACATCCCAGATTTGCTTGAGCAGTTACCTGTTTTGCAAGACCTTCTTTTCCGTCTTCTTGCTTGCCAGGTTAGGCCTCATTCACTGTCTCTATTTCTACTATGTTCTCAAGAAGTGTGCAAGTTTCAATGTCAAAGGACTGGCCAAACAGTTTCTAAATTGGCCTGGCATAGATCACCTACTGTTAGATTGGATTGGAGATTATATTTTTTAACTGGAAATATGCACTTAATGCATGTCCACTTGGTTGACCTTTCTTGACTTGGCCCCTTGCAGCCTGAGGGAGCAGCAAGATACAATTTTTTGATCCAATATGCCCTTTCAATTGTAAGTAATTTACCAAATTTCTTATTTTCAAATAGTTTGTTTGCAGTGTGGTRTCCTGATTTGGTCCGGATATACTATCACCTTAGTCTTCCTACTCAGGTTGCAAATGAAAGTATCGGCCTTTATGTAACTATTACTGATGGCATTGTTAACTTGGTTGACAAGGTAAAAGATTTATATGCTCGATGATGAATTCCTCTGCTAATTATAGAAGTATTGACATCCTTTGTTAGTAGTTTTTTGAGATGCAACGTCATGATGCCATAATAGCACTTGAGATTTACAAGAAGGCAGGAAGCCAGGTACGTCTCTTTTGTTCTAGATTTTGCAAGCCACACACATTGTATTTAATAATTGTTTTTTTATCAGGATAAGCAATATATCTACATATCTGCAGGCGGAGAGGCTAGCTAAATTCTTTAAGATGTGCAGAACCCTTCAATTTGGTACACAGAAGAAATATATTAAAATTGAACAAGTACCAGATCTTGCACTTAATTCAATTTCTCGTGTCTTCAAATGATGAAACTTGATAGCTGATTTTCCTTTACTTTTAATTATTCTTAAATAAGTTTCTCTGAATATTGAATTACAGGCCCCTGAATCATTCTTGGCGGCCATGGAAGAGTACGTGAAAGAAGCCCCACAACAACTTATGCTTCCTTGGAAGGTGGTAACTTTTAAGTATTGAACTTGGAGAGGTTCTTACATTTTTATCCTAATAAAAATGAACTACTGAACTTGGAAGGTGGTAGCTTTTAAGTATTTTGGTGGGGCCAAAGTGCCCTTGATGGTTTGGACAAGCATAAGTATTATGATTGTACACCGAAATAATTGCAAAACAACCTTGGTAATTAAAGGGAGATTTTTCTGTGCCAAAGCAGTTAGGCACATGTCCAACAAGTTAAATTGCTTTTTAGGTTTTCTACTTTTGACAAAGAAAATCTAGGTCTAACTTCAATGGAGACACCTAGTCTACTTTTGGACTAGAGTTAAGATGAAAATATGCTGTGTAAGTGTAAAAAGACTGTTTGATTGAAGAACGCAAGGAAAATGAAAAAAATTGAAATTGAAATTTATTGTTAGAGCGGGGAAGAATTTTGGTTAAGATGTTTGGATTAGAAGTTGGAAAAGATGGATTAAAATAATAAAAAAATTAATTTTCAGTGTTATGATGGTGTTACTATTTACTTTTAGATTTTAGTGGGGATAGAGAAAAAGTTACTTGAGTGTAAAAGAGGTTGTTTGAGTGTAAGTGCAAAATAAATGGGTTATGGAGTTAAAAGTAAATATCTGCTTAGATAAAAATGTAAAACAAATGACTCTTATGTTATAAATATGTGGTCTGTTTCATTGAAAACCTAGACCAAATGAAGCCCTAGTCTCTAACATGAGATGATGCAACAAGTGGGGGTGAGGGAGGGAGAGAGAGGAATGAGTGCTGAGGAGTATTAGGCCTGAAGCTTCTTCATCATGAAATAATTTGATTATTAGGTCAAATGATCAATAAATTTCTTCATTCAGAGATATCTATAAATCAAGTGTACAGACAAATGGTGCTTGAAGGTCTTCATAGTGAGACAAACCGTGATAGATGAAACATAAAATGCTGCATGTGTAAGGATTTTCATAACAAGTCCGGTGTTTTATTTCACCTTTGCACTTTACCAGAATACTGAGGTTGCTCATGGCATTGGGAACCGACTAACTAACTACACTGGCATTGTGGTGTTCTGCATGATATGGATAACCTTGTGCTGAGTAGATTTTTCATGAAGCCGTAATTGCTTACTGAAAGCACTTGTTATAAAGCCATGTACTGGTTCTCGGTGCTTTCTTTTTCTAGTAAAAAGATGGATTGACTCTCCAATATTTTGATAAATCTTTATGTTCAATAAATATTTTCTGAAGAAATCGTCTATATGCACAATAGATAAAAAGTCTTGTTGATGCCTTCCACCACTAAAGTCATTGCATCAAGACTATGTCACGGGGAAGTTAGGTGGAACAATATCTTCAATGCTGTTTAGCTAACTTGAGAAACAAACTATAGTTGACAGTACTTTCCTTCTTGTTCATTAGGATGATGATGACAAAATTGGAAGTCCAAAAGAAATTTCAGCTCCGCTCACTTTATTAGATATTGATAATGAGCTTGATAGAAGAAAAAATCCAAACCACTCTGTTGCTTCTGAAGATGTCCAAGGGAATAGAGATAATGATAATGCAACTGTGCCCCCACTGATTGATCTACTGGTAAGGGCTTCTTGAACTTACAAAGTTCCAAAGGATTTGACATGTGAAATCGTTATTTATCTTKCCAGAGTTTTGATGACATATCTCAAGAAGCTCCTGAACYGGAAGACAAGAATGCCTTTGCTTTAGCAATTAAAACACCAGGTTGTTCTCTCGTCGCATTGAATAACTTTTATTCTCAAATAAATAATCAATATTTTCTGAAGTATAAATTAATCTTTTGCAGAAGATTGTTCTGATGCTACTTCCAATTTGGATCCCACAAGCCAATCCACTAGTTGGCAGCTTGCACTTGTGACAGATCCAAGCTCTAATCTGGTGGCTGTTACGGGGAGTACACTGGTTTGCCCTACATATAACACTCTTGTTAAATCAGAAAGATTTGAAATTGAATTGGAAATCAATTTGCAATGCCTTTATATCTTCAAAATTTTAGTTTGTTATGCCTTAAAATTCAGAGAATCCTGTTATACTGGTTTACTTCGGCTGATTATGGTCCGACCGAAAATGATGTGGATCTACGTTCATTCTTCCAGTTTATTTCTGACATGCATTACTTCCAGAATTTACAGTGGAGAAGTTAGTCTAAATATAGTGCATATCTCAAATTTGATCTATACTGCATAGCTACAGGAATTATATACTTGCCTTTGTGCCTTTAGGAATCATGATATACTTAATTGTTACAGAAACAAATTGATTCTTGCACAGTGGTATAGTATTAAATTGACAGTAGTGAAATGTTAACCGTTTGCACAGTAAGGGTTACTTATCTAAGTTTTTTGGATTGTGATTGCATGAGATCTTTCTTTGTGAATTTATATAGCTTAGCATGACCTTTGAATACTCACTTTCTTATGCCATAAAGAACCAAATTCCGTTCTGATATAGTATATGAATCCAGGGGAAAGGGCTTGATAGGTCGACACTGGATAGTTTGTACGATGTTGCACTGGCGAAGACAAACCCAAACAGTACGTACCATGTGGGGAAGATCACATCAAATCCATTTGAAGATGATGATTATACAAAAGAACTGCAAATTTATGCTTCAAGTAGCATAGAACCTCAGACTAGTGTTCAGATGAATGCTGCTATGGTCCAAGAAGAAGGTGGTTTTGCACAAGGGCAAGAGCAATTCATGGTGGGCTATGATCCAACAAATCCCTTTGGGGGGAATCCTTTCATTGATCAGGATAACTTGTCTCATTCATCTCAAAACCACCCTCTTAATCCTAGTTTGATTTAGACTGATCGTGGAAAAGTATTGGCATAGTGCTATTGCTAGGACTATAGATGTGCATTGGCCAATGAATCCAATCTCTGCAATCAGTCGTGATGTTTTGTATCATATGCAACAATCTTTTCACATGTCTAATGTCAACTTGGTCTTCATGAAACATAGTCACTGATAACTACCTCACTATCATATATTGTATTGAGCAATGTTGAAAGATTCAGGCAAAGATATGAGAATACATACAATGTTATTGTATGATAATCTAAAACCTGTCTACCATCTCCTTGCATATGAAAAGAAGAATGCTATAGAAAGTGGGATTTTGCTATCCTCTTTTTAGGAGGGCATCTTTGGCCTTCGCGCAATTTCTCTTTTTATAAGAAAAAAATAATACTAAAATACGTATTCACCTTTTTATCAAAATAAGGCTTATCGTTGAGTGACCCAAAAAGAGAAAGCTAGATGAACCAAAAGGCTGTAGCCACTTGTAACCTTTAATGGAAGAGGAAAAATATTATTTGATAAACTCAAAATAACATCAAATAGTTTATGAGAAAACACAACAAAGGAAATACTAATCTGGGGAAAAACTAAAGGAACATGACAGTATCAAACTCACTTTGAGTTATCAACATACTATTCGGAAATACATACTACTTGTGGTTCAGGCACATCAATGATCCGACTTTCTTGCCTCGGACCTTCTTCCTTCCCAGCTCGCTATGCGAGCTTCTTGATCAACTGGATATATAATTGGGTATGCAGCATCGAAGAATGATTCTACTCCATGAACAATGACATTCCCATCATTGTAGATATCCCAATCTGTGATCTTGACATTGTTCATGGAAACTTTCCGAGCATGTGGTATTGTAGTTTTCACGAGAGGATGGCCGTGAAGCAACGTACTAATCGTCAACATAACAGGAGAAGACTCGAGAAACTCTCTTGAGATCTTCGAGGGAACTACATGGTATTGAAGTAGTGTGAAAGGAGGGGCACCATACCTCAGTGAGGGGAAAGCTTTATCGCTGGGGCTGAAGATGGTGATGCCAATGGTGTTCTTGGGTTCTGAAACTTCTAGCGTCTGCTGCAAAATTTGTTCGGCATAAAGAGACATGGTAWGGTACCCTTTCTTGAAGAGTGCATCAGAGACTTCACGGCCTATCTTTAGGGTTTTGCTAGCACTAGCAAATTGAGTTGAGAAGAGGAGAAACAGAAGAAGACTGGATATCAATGAATTGGATGACATAATTGCTGGTTTACAAAATCGTTGAGGAAGAAGAAGATAACGAAGAACATTGGACGCCCCTAGGAGTATTTATAGAACACAACCAACAAGACTACCATCCTAGTTGAATAAGCTCCTGCATGCCATATCAAAGTGGAATTTGGATTTCTGGAATCCTAGTCGTGAACGGAGTCGAACACATTCAACATACCCAAGTCCAAAATTGTTTCTCATTCTTTATTAGTTATTATATCGTATTTAAAATTACTTAATATATACTTTCTTCATTTTAAAATTTTTTAAATTTTTTTATCCAAATTAATTATTATTTTAAAAATAAAAAACATATAAATATTTTTTTTCCTTACTTTACCCTTACTCAATTAACCTTATTTAAATTTAAAATATCATTTTCAATATCTTAAACAAACACAATCAAAACATTAAATATTTATAATTAAAAAATTATACAATGAAAATATTATATTTCAACTAATAAAATAAATTACATTAATATCTACTATAATTCTGATTACAAGAGACCATCATCAAGCGCTTGTCATGTCGCTAAATTAAATAACAATCTCTTAATAATTTTATGGCCAATCCACGATGTACAGTAAATATCAAGTATCAGATGCACACTATAGTTTCAAATATAACCAAGTTAAACTCAACAATTTAAAATAACTCTCGAATTTGTTATTTTATTTAAAGATGTACCCATAGAATGCAATTTCTCTGTGTTCCCTTGCGGGAATTGCATTGAAGCTTTTAAGTATACAACCAAGAAGAGGTGCAATATAAGGGTTTTCATAAGGAAATTTAATCAAAAGTTTCAAATATACAACTTAAGATAAATGTGTCTGTGAACTAAAAATTAACAAACATCATCTTCACAATATTGTAATAAGCTAAAACTAGCGTTGGAATGAAATAGAATATGAACCAGAGTTTGGATCTTTAACAGCTTTAAAGTTGTCAATGCTCATTCCAAATCGACCTAAAATGGAATTTCCCATCTCTTTCAGCTTCCCTGCACTCAAATCCAATTTTTATTCAGTTCCCATAACTGAGTGTATACTGCAGAGTATGTAAAAACATAATTAATTGTAGCTTAGCTTAACAACAACAAACCATGAATATATCACCAATKTTAGATACAAAAAGAATATATGAAATAAAGGATGAACAAATAAAATACGCCAAAAGAGAATTACCAAGCGAATTATATTATCTTGTCCTAGATGTAACTATCTTTATATGTATTTGTCAACTATATAGGACAAGAATCCCATCATAACTAAAGTCATGGCTGAAGAAGATAAAGAATGATGATATGAATTAAGTCTTATAACACAATTATGAAATCTGTAAGGAATAACCACCAGGCACCTGAAGTTCAGATGAAAAAAGTAAAAAGCCAACTCAGGAGGTCCCCTGATTAAGGCACCGAACCAACTCCTCTAATGGCTTGTAATTTCAAATATAGCAACATTAACAAAAGCAGGGGGTAAGAGATTGGCATGTATAATTGAAGAACACAACTTCACCCAGCACAAAGACATGCAAATGCATCGATGATACTATATTTCATGATTGTTTATGGAAATGGATGCTAATTAATCAAAATATAAAGCTCAACACATGATCCTAATAAACCTCAACTACAATCAAAATACACAGCTCTTAATTCCTGATTTCCTTCAACTCATTTCCAGCACTCTTTCCTTCAACCTCCTGTTCACTACTAGTGCCTACAAGAGTTGCTGCAAATCTTCCTGACATGGTCCTAATAAACCTTTACACTTTCTACAGTTCTCCACATCCAATTCTGTTATATATATCTGTGTCTCCTGGCATTCAACTTAGTGCTATTTGTGCATATATATATATATATATATATCTTTTCCAGTCTACTTAAAC